>PVKA01038001.1:0-20574 GCA_004027165.1 Ctenomys sociabilis | reverse complement strand
TATATGTGTACCTATGTTTATAGCAGCACAATGTGTGATAGCAAAATCTTGGAAACAACCAAGATGTCCATCACATGAGGAATGGTTGAAAAAGATGTGGTATTTCTATATAATGGAGTATTACTCAGCTATTAAGAATGATAAGTTTGAAACATTTATACTGAAGTGGATGCCACTTGAACATATACTCATAAGTGAAATAAACCAGACACACATGTTTAAATATCATATAGTCTCCCTAGTATAAGAAGCGAAAAGCAGAAATACAAAGTAAAATACAACATACAACAAGTAAAATCAATTGAGTCAGATAAGGCAAAGTGAATGGCATATGCTGCAGGATACTAATCAGCTTTTCTTCTGGATGGTTAACAACCTAAGATCACAAGTCAGAGTTGGAGAAATAGAAGAGCCACAAGGCCAGCCAACATTTTGGCCCTAGCCTTTCAAGTTATTGCTTTTTCTTACCCCCACCCCATGGTTATTCATTTGTGTCTTCTCATACTTTTAAAAATTAATCTGGCTAAAGGTTTACCAGTTTCATTTATTCTTTGAAAACACTATACTGATACTGGTAACTATTTGTCTCTGGTTTATTTCTTCTTTAGTTTCAATTTTGTTTATTGATGCTCTGATTTATGTTATTTCTAGGCATTAATTGCAGAGTAGTTCTTCCTATCTTGTTATGCTTTGTATAAAGGTCCCAACAGCCCCCCACCCCCTCACTCCAGGACTCTTGTGCAGTCTTGGGATGGCTTCTGGAATCTGATTGATTATTGTGGGTGTGGATGCTGCACCTGCCCTGGGGCAGGTGATTTGCATTTCAATGTGAGGAGGGAAGAGAAGCTTGCTGCTTGAGCTGCTGCTAACCGCCCCCCCTCCCTTGCTCTCTTTCTCTTTGCTGCCATAATGGAAGGTTGCTCTTTGCCATGTGCTACTCTGCCTAGGACCCAAATGAGTAGGGACTAAAACCTAAAACCTCCAGTAACCGTGAGCTACACAAAACCTTTCCTTCCTTCACTTTGGGTGTCAGATGTTTTTCCCAGCAATGAGAGAAGAGTAACTGAGACATCTGAAACTGTCATTTTAAATCTTTTTACTTTCCTTGCTATAAAGTCCCCTGTTTGGGTTCTAGATATGTTGTGACTACAAATCCCACTGTAGCTGAGGGCCACATTTCTAGATGACATTGAGCCATAACAGTTGAAGTCATGGTGGTGGCAAGTATAAAACTGAGTTTCTTTCTTGGGAAAAATATAACTGTGTGAGGTTTAGACAACATTCCAAACTGTATTTTATGTCTAGAAGGGCTGTAAGAATCTGCTGCTGCAGTTTACAGACATCTGCAGTGCCCATGACCACTGCTGAAAGTCTCTAATTTTCCCTTAGCTCATAAAGTGAATACTGCTTGGCTCCCACTTAATTCAAGAAGGGCAGTGGTGAGAGGAAAGCAAGATACTCCCTTCTCCTGTTTATGATGCTATCTTGGATTTTTACACTTTAAGGGAGTCTCACCACTTTTCTGCTATTCTTCAGCATAATGTCTTATTTACCTTATTTGGAATATAATTCTTTAATGTTTGCAGTGGTCCCTTCTTTTGGAGTGAACAAGTAGCTGGCAACTTTAAGTATGTTTGTGACATTACTCCTATGTTTGATTATTTCTCTTTGTGATATTGAATAGGTACAGCAGTGGTTTTCTTTTCTCCTCAATTGCATCTTTTAAAAAAATCTAATACATGGAAATAACTTTTTACATACTACTAACAAAAACTAATTAACTCTCATAGACCCATAGGTCCGTTCATCAGATTTCCACAATATAGTTCAGATTCTCTTCTAAAACAGGAATGAAGAAAACTGATAATAATTTCTTTTCATTTCTACAAATTGTAGTTTTTCTAAACTCCTGAAGGAGTCTCCTCTATAAAAATAAAACATGAAATTTAAAACTTTTCAGAAAAGGAATCCTAACATGCAAACGATAATTATATAGTTTTTCCCTTGAACATCCTCGAATATCATTCAGCAACTTGCTGAAATAACAAAACCAAGTTCATTTTGATTCAAATAAACCAAGTTTATTACATTGAAAAATTCTTACGAGTGTCTCAGAAGAAAGATATCAGAAGCCAGACTTTCATAAGCCTCTAGATTATGGACCCAAGTGGTATAAGGTTAGTATTTTCTTTTTTTTATTATTATTTTTTTAAATTTTATTAAGGAACAAATAGCATTGAGACAATTTCAAAACCAATTAATAGAACAGTTTCAATAATTAATACATTGCATATTGTTGTCTTAATAGTGGTTATTTATAGTACAAGATGCACACATGATATCCTGTCCAAATACTATTAGTACAAATCTTTCTTCATGGTTAGTATTTCAAGACAGGAAACTTACTAGGATTCGATAAAAATGTGTGATATAGTAGTTTCAGATTGGTTGATACAGTAAGTCATAATTTTGAAATGAGTCTTGAAAATTAAGCTTTCATAAAGTAATTTTTTCTCAGTGAATTGCTTATTTTGTCCAATAAATTTATCTGTAAGAAATTCCTAAAACAAGTAGTGAAGTTATTTATGTGTCTCTCCCAGGTAAACTTCTCTTAGCATAAAAACCAAGTCATGTTGATATTACCTATAAACCTTATTAATGTTACATTAGAGGTGATCTTATTTCTTACTTCCTGTAGGTCATTCTTAGCCTAATCTACTCATAAATCACAGGTGACAATTAAATGGAGAAATTACTACAAAACTGTAGCATAAGAGTCATAATTACATTTTAGGGTTCTATTAGTGGTCACTTCAACTATTATGTACACCAGATTTTTCTATTCTTGTTGGATTATCATTTGATGGTATAGTAGCTATGAAATATATCTATGGTTCTAGAGACTACACTCATTGAACAACACAGTCAGATACAACAATACTGTTATTGGGCTATTTTTAAGCCATCAGTGCTTAGATCATCAGTGGTCTAACTTATTCAAGGAAATGATTTTACCTTTGGGATTTTATTTTCTCTTTTAGGATGGCTTGGATAATTGCACTGCTAATTTTTCCTGGTATATTGAAAGGAACAGTTAATGCTTTTTTTTTTCTTATTTTTAATTTTTGACTAATTTTTCATGCTTATATCTGGTAATCTGAGCAACTAATTTGAAGACAACAATATGCAATGTAACAGCCATTGTTGAATTCCTATCATTTTGTTTAGTGAAATTCTGCATCATTTCTAATTATCTTTGCTATTTTTTATTATCTTTTAAAAAATCAAATGATTGTATCTACCAAAAGTTCTAAAAGTTATGGGTACATTAGCAAAATTAAATAATTTTATAATTCATTTGTTTTCTTGGTGTTTTCAGTAATATTAAATTCCTCAAAAGTATCTCCAGGGGAACAAACAGAGTTGAAAAATGTATAAACAGTTCAAGAAAAGAAAAATTGCCTAATTATATCATATGATTTTTATACCACTCACAGGTAGTCAGGTTTTAGGTGGAAAATGTATATTACTTCAGTGACCACAGAGATGATGCAAAGGTAAAAAAAAAACAGTGATACCTAACATTTATGCTTCTGAGTTGCAATTAAGTCTCACCTTGATATATTTACTAAATCATTTGGCTCCTTCATCATGATTCTAAACATTTTGCAGAAAAGTATTCACCTTGCTATATTGCTAAAAGATGGAGAGGGTGTGATACCTGCCACTGGGAAGGAGATCGATGGAGAGCTCTTTTATCCCCTCAAAAGCATTACTTACCATCAGGGAGGTGGCAGTCCCCACTGTGCACAAGACAGCACTCAGCAGGGACAGCAGTAATGACTTAGCAGAAAATAAGTGGCATGGGTGTACCCTGCTCATTTCACATTCTCAATTCTCAGGCCAGAAACCTGAACATTTCTTAAAGGACACTAACAGCTTCACAGCCATAAAAATCTTACAGCAACATTGTCCTCTCTTTCTGATGACTTGAAACATGAAAAACTAAACTAGAAAATGATGCAACTCTACAAAACATGTTTTGAAGATTCAACAAAACTCCCTAGATTCGGGGCTGGGAACATCAGTGGCTTACATAGAGGAATATGCAAGAGTTTTCTTCAGGACATCAGACTTTGAATCAGTTTTTGCTGCTGTCCCGGGAAGAGGCACTACCACAAGATATATCTGAAGTATCAACTGAAACAAAACTTAAAGTCAAATAAAAACTCATAGCCTATCTTTCTGGAGTGAAGTTATTTACCAGATAATATTACAGAGCCAGAACAAAGTCTTTGTATTGAGTTGGCAATGAGTGAGCTGCAAGAGTTAGCAAAGCAGCTTGAGCCTTCATGTGTGAAAACACCCTGTGCTCTGGAAGGTGTCAAGACAGAGCAAGAGGACAAGTGTGTAGCAACTAGAGCACCTGAGGGATTCCTAGTGCCTACGTCACCATGTTACCACACTGGATCTCATCTGTGGCCCATACCTGGTATTTCTTCCAAGGGACATCCATGGAAGAGGCTGGGAAGAGCTCCTCAGCATGGGGCAATTATGTGATAATCTGATCTGGACAGTTCCTTCCTGTTACCCTAGAGAGTAACTGGGGGACTCAGGAGCACTTCTGCTCTCTTGAGGGATAGAATTTCTGCATCCACCTGGAGATTAGACTCTTACGTGAAACAAATCTGACTCGCATGTTTAAATATCACACTGTCTCTCTGGTATGAGAAACCAAAAGGGTAAATAAGGACCAAATTTACAACAGATATGGAGAAAGAGAAAGAAAATATTCAAATGAGAAGAAGAATGAAGGAGGGAGTAGGAGGAAGGGGGGAAAAGAATAGGAAGAAAAACTGGAAACACAGCTTTTGTAAATAAAGAAAGGAAGAGGGGTTCAAGAAAGGGAAGGGGAAAGAGGTAAAAAAAAAAAAGAGAGAGAGAAATTTATATCATATACAGGTACAAATCCCTATGATGAATGTGACCTTATCTGATCATAAAATGTGCTAATAAAATTAATTTATAAAAGAATCTATGCATCAAAAGAATGTTACAGAGACACTTTTCCCAAAAACGTGTAAAAGGCTTGAGACTTCTTTTTGTAATGACCTTTGGAACTAATGTCCCGTTCCTTTTAAAAAAAAAATTTATTTATTTATTTATTTAGATAGATAGATAGATAGATAGATAGATAGATAGATAGATAGATGAGATAGATAGATAGACAGACAGATAGATAGTACAGTGTCTCACTAAGCAGCTCAGACTTACAGTGATCCTCTTGTCTCACCCTCCCCAGCTCTGGATTACAGGTGTGTGCCATCACACACCTGTCCTGTTTTAATGGCTGCTAGGTACACTCAAGGTTCCAGGTCCTGCATGGTACACAGTGCCAGGATCAAACCTGGGTCCTTGCCCTTGCCAAGCACTTAGACCGCTGAGCTATCTACCCTGCCCACCCCCTTCTTTTGAATATCCTTCATGGTCAGAAATCTTCAACTCATAGAGATAGTTTTTCAGGGTTTAAAACAACACAAAACCCCTTACAGAGAAGTTCAATGAAAACTTTTAGAAGCCAAGCTGGGTCAACATCATAAAGGAATGGACTGATTTTCTAGTTTGACTCTGAAGATGATTTTAAACAGAAGTACTGAGAATTATTTGAATCACTGTGATACATATATTCCTCCACAGAACACCCAGTTTGAAGAAAGTGCACTTGTTCTCCACTTGATCTTAGCCAAAGAGCCAAGAAGCAATAAGACAGTACACTCATCGTCGATGTGCTGTATTTTAGCTTTTAAATACTGACCTAGCATCCAAATTCTAAATTTATGGCAAAAAAAAAGTGAAATACCCCTGTATAAACAAGTATAAGGGCCAGGTGATGGGTCAGTGGAATGAGCACTTCCCTGGCAAGCTCAAGAGCCTAAATCAATCTCCAATTCTGGGGGGAAAAAAAAAAAATATATATATATATATATATATATATATGTGTGTGTGTGTGTGTGTGTGTGTGTGTGTGTGCTAGAGATTGACCCTCCCAGGCTTCCCACATTGGAGTCAGTGGCTTTTTCCAAAGCTATATCCACAGACAGCTAATTGTTCTTTGTATTTTTAATAATCTATATTATGAAATTATATGTAATTAAGTTTATCCTGTGGCTGTGTATGCAGTGGGTATATGCAAAAATATTTTTTCAGTTCTGGAGATTTAACACAGGAGCCTTATGAATGCTAACAATGTTTTCTGCCACTGGGCTGTATTTCCAACCTCTAATAGAATTTTTTTTTTAAGATAATAAAACACAGTTTTAAAAAGTTAGAAATAATATAGAATTTCAGTAAACAAATAAGAATGTAATAATGGTTGTTATATTGCATAATGTTGTCTTCAAATTAGTTACTCAGATCCCCAGATATAAGCATACTAAATAGATGAATAAACAGCTATAAGATATGAAAAATGAGAAGAAAAAAATTAAGTATAAATACCTGCAAGGTAAGGCCCCTAATACTTTAAATCCAAAGCAGACTAAGTAGAAAATAAGGTCGTTCAAGGAGATGATGTAAACTACACGTGCAGACATGCCTCAGTGTCTTCTGCCCATGGAGCGCTGACCAATCTACTGCGAATATTCCCTGTATCCTTGTCCCTCACCTGTGCTGCTGCTCACATGTTGCTGTAGCGTACCAGCAGCCTTTGGAAACAAAAGATGCTCACTATTTATAGCGCTGTGCTTTTCCCTTCACAAACTAGCAATTCTCCACAAGTGAAAATGTCATATCCTAGAAAACAGAATTATTTTCTGCTCTCTATGTAGAATATGTTCCATTAGGAGTAGAGATAGGTTCTGTTTAAAAATAGCTCCAAAAGTGGGTTTTATATTTTATTTTCACATCAAAAATCAGAATGTCTATAAGCCCAACATTCTAGAAGCTGATGCGAGAGGGCCAGTGTGAGTTTGAGGCCAGCCTGTGGCCCAGAGGCCAATCTTAATTACACATTACTCTATCTTTATAAAAACAAATTTGAGACCCAAGTGCTTAAGGCAAAAGCTTTGAGGGACAATATCAGTTAGAACTGGGCAAAGTTTGTGATATAATGACTTAAATTTAGTCAATACTATAGTGCAAATGCCTTCGAATGAACCTTGTTAAACTTATTTAATCAGAAAACTATTTCCCTGGATAAACAGACTATTGTCCTTGCTAAAATTGATCAATATGAATATCTGCAATAAACACTGAAATTATTTCTGGTTTGCAGTCTTATTTTTGCAAGGCAAAATAAACTAGAACAAGGTTAATAAAGTCATATTCACAGTGATCTTGTGCTCTTTAAACACAAATAAACACATAGGACATTTAAAAAATTATATCAAAGGAGGAATTTTCTCTTAATGTAAAATGAAATTAAAACTGTGCCCCAGACATTCACATTTTACTTTGTAAATTTTGCATGACAGAATAATACTGATATGGGGGGACTCCCAACCTGAAAGCTGCCTGGAATAAATTCATGTTCTCTTTTTTTTTCTTTTTTTTTATTTATTTTTTATTTTATTGAAGTACAAATATCAATCAGACAGTTTCAAGACACCTTAACAAGACAGATTCCATAAATTAATACATTGCAAACTGTTTTCATAATGTTTTGGTATCGTACAAGGTGCATACATGATATTATATTTACAGATATTATTTTAGCAGATGTCTCTTATCAGTAAATTAAGAGTATAGATGCTTACTAATCTTATTTTTTTATACATGAATTATATCAAAATTTCAATAATTATTTTCCTAGTTGATGACCGTAGTAATTCATGTTCTCTAAAATTAAAGAATGAATTTTAGGAACAACAGAGGTTAAGAATAAAATTTATTGGAGGAAAGAAAGCTTCGTCTGAGAGAGGAAGAGAGAAAGGTAGAAGAGACCAAGTAGGTTCTAAAGAACTTGTCTTTTCTGGGGATTCTTATGAAGCAAATCCCTGAGGTGAGGTCCAAGTGGGAAACATGGGAACTCACAGATGGGCATGAGGCAGGACAGAACTATGGCCAGCCAATAAGACGACAATTGCAATTGCTCAAGTAAAACTGATTAAATCAGTATCAAGTGGCGAAGTGAGTCACATACCAAGTGGGCATGAATACAGAGCAGGGGCTTTTCCCATCTCAGGTTGGTTGTGGCTCTTTCTGTTTTATTCTGGTTGATACCTATTTAAAATATCAGCTAAGTGGGTACATTTGTATCATTTTTGTCTTGAATGTGGCCCCACCTCTGAGATTCCTGTCTCTCCATTTGCAAGCTGTCCCACCATCTACATTGGCTCCTCTGAGACCTCAGCCCTGACTCAATGTTTTTACCCGCTGCATCTGTCTACAGCAGTACCACAAAAATACCAGAAAAGTCCTGTAGCGAAATCTAAAATAATTAACAATGAGAATATTTAAATGGGATAGTCTGACTTCCTTCAGACTGATTCTGATGGGTAGCAATTGAGAAAGATCCATGTAAAAAGCAATCATGCACCTAAGGGAATTCAATAAAGTCTCAGTAAATCAGTCAGAATGGATGAAGGTTTCCCTAAGCTGGCTCTTCTTCAACGATGTTTTTATAAGAACTGACTCTAACACAGAGTGCAATCCGTAAGCAAAAGCAACTTGGCAAGAATTTTAAGATAGCACCTGTAAGAGGAACTCTCCACAGACTAATAAATCACAATAAGATAATACAAAAATATTTCATTAACAAAAAATTACACCATTGGAAGAATTCTCCATTAAAAATAAATAAAAGAAGAGGAAGAAAGCAGGAAGAGTAAGAAAGTCAATCTCATCTCCCAGAAAATAGACCTCATACGATAAATTTGTAAACACAATGACCTGCTTTCGCAAAAAAAAAGAAAAAAAACTTCATCATTTTATTTACTGAATCAAAGAAAGAGAGCATTTAAAGTGTAATCTATGGAGAAGAGGATGTGATGATTGGATGGGATGATTGATGGGTTTTCTCTGCCTTAATAAAAATTGTGCCAAGTCATCACGGAGGAGCGCCAATATAGCACAGACCACTGGAGGCCATGCGCTATGCTCTGCCTTCCTCCCCCCTGGTCAAATTACAACTTCCTGCTTCCTTTTCGAATATCCTGTTTCCTTGTTCCCACCTCCTGTCCAGTCACGATCTGCCACATCACAAAGATCACCCCCAAACTCCACTTTCATCCTGACCCTTATATAGTGCTCCCCCAGCCAGGCCCTCAGAAGTTCTACATGTTTCCTTTCCTGTGGTCTTCCCCATGCCTGTATGAAAGGCCTCTTTTATCTTTTCTGTCTCTTTACTGCACCAAAAAAAAAAAAAAAAAAAAAAAATCCTAACATTTTGATGCTGTGATTCTTGGGCAGGCTGTGTGTGTGGCCCTACTGAGATTGCGAACTTTCTCTCCCTTGTCTGGGCCCCCTGCCAACAAGCCCTTTTTCTTTTCCTAGACATTTGCTGTTACCAGCTCTTATCCACTAGCAGCCAGCTCTGAACATTCCAGGTGAGCCTTCTCTCCTTCCGGAAGTTCCTGTTTTGTTTTCATCATTTGCTGAAAACCATGGGTCCAGGTTAGGCCTCCCTCCAGGACACTTGTTCTTACCATCCTTTGGGATGTCTGGGACTGCTATATTCCTACTGTCCTCCTGGATAGCCCCTTTACCTTCCCAGTGATGACTGAGAATTGATGAGGCTCTCTCTCTCTTCTTGCACCTTGGATTGAGTAAGAACAAGCTGCTTCAGCCTCTGGCCAGGCCTGCAAATCACCTTCAATTTGGCCACAAGAAAGGGAACTACTAACTCCCATTCCCTAAAATACACTCTGTTTGGTTGTCTCTTGGCCAATATAAATTCCTATGGCTCAGAGATAACATGAAACCAAAACAAAACTTCTGTTATTGCAACAGCAAATGGCCAAAGTTCCTTTAAAGCTTTTATTGCTCTCATAGCTTGCCCCCAACTCCTCCTTAACTGACCCATCCTCAGAATTTCTCTCTTGCTTTTACTTCTCCCCATACCCACCCAAACTCCTCCCTCTCCCAAATCAAATTAGATCCCCTGAATTGTCATTGCTGCCCTTGCTTTGCCTTCTGAAATTTTCAGCTCCTCACTCTCCTCTGCTTCTCACCCTTCACCTCAGTCTGACGCTTCCAACACTCCTCCCTCTTCTCCTCTCTGCCCTTCTCTCCCTTGTCAGCCTTTTTGCAGCCTCACTTCGCCCCCTCCTGCCAACTTATGCCCATAATTTTTATCTCTTTTTCCTGCAATTTTCTCCCATTGAGACAAAATATGTGTGATCTAGACACAGGCCAACTGGGAAATGGAAGAAGTCATGTTTCCTTGGATCCAAGCCAGTGTGCCTATTTCAAAGATAAGGAACATTTCAAGCAAAAATGCCCAAAGCTGCTAGAGAGGGAAAGAAGAAAGTGTTTGTGATGGAATCAGAGAAAGCCTCAGACTGATGAGGTTGTTGGTCTCTGCCTGAGTCTCAGCCCCAGAATGTTAACTTCCAATGTAAAGGGAAAAGACTCTTAGACTTTAAATTCTGATGCAGCTTTGTCAATAGCTACCCAGCTTATGACCCATTTATAAAACACAGAGTGCTCAGTGTTGCTTTATGTATTCATGCTTTCTAAATGTGAAATATACAAAATGGATAATAATTTGTTGAGATTTGAACATGTGCCTTTCTCTTTATTTTATTTCATTGTCTTTTTCAAACAGGATCTCACTATGCAGACCTTGAGCTCACTGAGTAGTCCAGACAGGTCCCAAACTTGCATCAGTCTTCCTCAACCACCTGAGTGCTGGGATTACAGGTGTGTGCCACCATACGTTGTCTATGCCTTTCTCTTATGTTTCAGATATTTGTAATAAGAAGTTCATGTCAAGCCAAGATGAGGTCATCTGTCAAATGATAACTTTCTGTGTATGCTGTTGATGTCAAATTTTTCTCTGCAAAACTATAACTCTTGTTTGTTAACATTCTACAGGGATTCAACTACTAGAATGTCCATCTTGGTAAGAAATTACAGTTTTTATGTTACATTTTGTTATGTTATATTTCAAGATACTTAATACTTAGATAAGACTTTAATAATTAAGAGTATTGACCCCAATTAAGTATACTAAAGTTGATCCACAGTTACTGGGGACATGACCCTTGTTAACTCCCACTGCAGTTCCCAGTCTGCTCATGACATTTGTTCCAGATTTTGACCTGCAAACACCATAAGAAAACTTATTTAATTTGGATTTCTGTGTCTTCAATAGTTAGAGACAAAAATTAACTATACACAAAACCCAGCTTTTGGCTGTGGCACTTGGAACTCCCATCAAAGCAGTAGCTAAACAAGATGATACTAAGCCTAAACAAAATGGTGCCAATCAAATTCCTCTTGTACCATGCTTCAGGTGCAGCAAAGAAGGACTCTGGCACAAGCCTTCCCCAGTCTTCAGCCACCACTGGGGTCTAGTCCCTTCTATAAGCTTGAGGAGCAATGGAAATGTGACTACCCTTTCCGCCAGAGAATGGGTAAGTCATGCAGTCCTCTGCACTCACAAGAGAACTCACTGCAGCCAAATCCATTAACAGTAGATGTGCTTTGTCTTTCCACTGAAGAGAAACAATGGGGCTCAAGGTCCACATCAGGATCCTTGTCAGAGCCCTGAGTCTCACTGGACATCTCAAGTGGGGAACTCTCCCTTCTTTCAGAGACAAAATTGAACAAAATTATCTAGAAAAGTATTTTAATTACTTTACACCTGAAGTGTCACATCATATCTCCAAATAAAAGTGAAGAAAAATCACGTTAAAATATAGCTTACTCAAGAATGTAAATATAAAGAATTTTCTCCAAGTTTTAGAAAGATTTTCCAAAAGAAAAACTACTTTTGACTGTTCAAATTTGGAATGCTGGTGTATTTCCTATTTATAACACAACAAATTATATCTATGGATTTGTATTTTTAGAGTTATTAAACCAACATTCTTATTCTGACTGTGTTAAGTGTCCTTGTTCTGCATGGAAATGTATCATACAGTACACTTATGCCTTTTTTAGTGAAAAAGTCCATAATTTTCATCACATAAAGCTACCATCAATTATCATTTTGGAAGGGATTTTTAATGAAGGTTTATGTACAGTTTTGAGGAAAATATCAAAGTACTTTCATCTCTCCCTTGCCTTCTGTCTCTTTCATCCTCCGCTTAAGTTTGACTACAGTTACTCAAAGGCAGCAAATACTAGTATAACACCTTTTAAAAAGAAATTGTTAAGAGAATAGAAAGAAAGCTACAAAATGGGAAAATAGTTTCAAATCATATGTATAATAAAGGACTTGTATTTAAAACATATAAAAACACTCAAAAGTTTAGTAATAGTTTAATTTTATGAGAAAAATATATAAAACTGTAACCAAAGAGGTACATGTACAATTGCTGTAAAAATACTTTCATTCATTAAAATGGTAACTCAGTAGAGTGGTCTATGCCTATATACTATCATTATAGGCATAGACCACTCTACTGTGGCAGGAAGATAAAAGTCTGAAGTCAGCCTGGGCTACATAGTAAGACCTTTTCTCAGAAAATAAAGAAAAATAAATAAAAACAAATTACTTCTTCCACACTTGCATGAAAATATGTTGACAAACATTCACACTTTTGTACTGATATGAATTGGCAAAACTTTTCTGGAGAAAATTTTGACATTATTCCTTCTAGGAATATTTATGCTCATACTTTTGGCTAATTATTTCTCTTTTGCATACCAAAAATAAGAAAACAAATGAAACCAAAACATACATCTGAAAATATTCTTTGTAGATTTGTACAAATGCAGAGAATGAATATGAGACAATTTTGAAATAAAAAGTAAATGATTGTGTAAAATATGGTACAGAAACCACCAAGAATATTGTCTAAGGTGAGAAAATGCTAAAGTTTTTATTTTATATAAAATGTACATAGTTTGTTAAGAGTGATAGTACAATCTATCTGCCTTAGTACCAAAAAATAAAGTCTGAAATATTAAAAATATTACCCATTGTAATTTATAAAACATAGGACTCAAGATAATTTTTAAAGTATGAATAATTTTTGCCATCTTTAGTCTCTATTTGCAATGTTATGTACAACAATCATGTATTCTTTTAAAAATTTTTATTTATTTTTATTTCAGGGAAGGGTCTACAGGTTGTTCAGGGTCTCAAAACTAGATCGGACTCAGAGTGACCCATCTGTTTACAGCCTCCCAAGAGCTGGGATTACAGACGTGTGCCACCATGCCCATTCTCAATTGTCTTGTCAGTGGCCCCTGGGGGCAGGGCCAGAAAAGCAGGCACAGGAATGGAACCCCAGGCCCCTGCACCTGCTTGTGGGCGCTTTAATCTGCTGAGCTATTTGGCTGGCCCTCTTTTGAAAACTAAGAGATTAAAGTTTTAAAATTTTATGTACACGCGTTATTAGAGGTGGGTTTGGGAGCAGAGGACCAGCAAGCAGACATGATTAGAGATCTTAGACACTGGAAGGTAGATGGAAAATGTGGAGAAAATGGATAGATTCATGGATTTTTGGAGGAAGAAAAATTAAAGGTCATTTTTTTCAGTGTTCCCATGGCATAGATGGAGTATTTGAGACCATGCTGCTATCTCCACCACTGAAAACTCTATTAATTCCACCTACTAAGTACTTCATATCCCCACATTCAAAATATTAACTTCTCAGAATTTCACTAGTACTTGGGATACTCAGGGCTGCAAAGCAAGCCTGTAGGATAATAAATGACAGTCACAAACGTGGCCTGAAATATGCTGGAATGAATTTCTTTTTATTTTATTGCTAGAATCCAGCTCCCTTTCCAGTTGTACTTAGGTGACCTGACCATGCCCGTAGTGTGCTTCCCATGCACTCATCCTGTCATCAGCCTCCCCAGACCACATTGCTGCTCTGGTGCCCACGACCCTGTGAGGTGTGCATCATCACCGATCGTGGCTGTCACATTTAGGCCTCATTCAGTGATCAATCTCACTTCCAACACCGGGCCACGGAAGGCCTAGAAAGGGAAAAAGAACCTTACCAATTTATTGTCCAGTTTATCATAAAAGTTCTACCTATGCTTCTTTTCAGTTCTTCACAGCAAACCATCAGCCCTATAGTTAGTTACACAGGAAATTGGAATGTGTGACATATCTAGGAAAGATCATGTGAAAGATGGGGGAAAATATAAAGAAAACATTAAGGAACCTACCTTTGTCTTTTATTTAAGCAGAAAGCACAAAGTTAAAACCTATAAAATTTCACACACATGCACACACAATTCTTTCTCTTATATACCATGAACTCTGATCAGCAAATGAGGAGCCATGCTCGCCCAATGTATAGAGTCTTGCTTTCTCCTTTATGTATGTTTTCTGCTCATCAGATTTCCTTGCAAGCTTTTAAGCCAAAGATAAAAATGTTTTGCAGATCATTCAAATTTATTTATTTGAGTCTCGTTAGAAGTAGATATCAGAACAGACGGTATTTGACATTTTTTACTTAGGATATTTACATTTCTCCTGTGTTTGTTTCATATTTCTAAAGTCTATCTTCAAAGCTAGAGGACCATCATCCCAAGGCAAAAATTATTGTTTCATTCCCCACTATATTTTGCAAAACACTACCCATCTTTGGCAGGTGTCCCATCTTTGACAGGTGTAGACAAAGGAAGGGGTATAGAAAGGAAGAATAATGATGTGTGTGTATGGACAGTACAGTTGGGATAGATAATGCTGTGCTTCTACATAATTCTATGAGAGGCAAGATTTGCACTAATGGTGGTTGGACAGGATATTATGTCCTATGGACAACCACTAGGAAAATATCAAGGTAGAAAGTATTAATTATTGAATCTCTGATGTAATTCATGTGTAAAAAATAAGATATGCAAACAGCTACACTCTATTTACTGATAAGAGACATATGGTGTAATAATGTCTGTAAGTATAATATCATGTATGCACCTTCTATGATACCAAAACATTATGAAAACAGTTTGCAATGTATTAATTCATCAAATCCATCTTGTCAAGGTATCTTAAAACTATCTCATTGACATTTGTACTTCAATAAAACAAAAATTTAAAAAATAATAAATAAATAAATAATATTTTGCAAAACACTAGACACAGAGCAGAATTTTGATACTTAAAGATTGGAATGAATTTGACTAGGATAATTTGAGATTTAAGATATAAAAGTAATGGTCTTCAAATGTTTGTTCTTCTTCTTTGAAAGTTAAACACCTTAGATTTAAGTATAAAAGTGAACATAAATCATAACTATCAAGCACTATTAAGAAACAATAGGGAATTTTATCTTGTATCTGAGGGGGAATATATATATATATATGCAAATATATACATATATGATTAGTTATTTGAATTTTATAACCCTATGTTTTTCTTTATGTAATGTGCTAAGGCTTTTAATCACAGTCATAGTTTTTGAAAATTGCATTGTCTTCTCATATCTATCCAAAAATATACGTGGATCACTGCTACGCTAAGAGTACTTACCTGCCACCTTAACAAATAGCAGTATAACACTCATTTACTGGAATCAAGGACAAATAAAGTAGAAAAACTGCTCACTTCTAGATATAAGCAATTATTTTCTACTATAACTAGATGAGTGCTGCTGGAGAAATAAATGCATCCAATAATAGCTACAAAAAACATAAATTACAAAAGAATCCAAGATAGAAGTAGATATCTGAACAGAAGGTACTTGAAAACAAATTCCCACTACTGTTACTGGATAACTCAAATATATAAAGACCTATTAAATTTTATTTTTAAACTTTCATAACTGTCCCCATGGTAACAGTCCAGGACAATTCAGCCGGAAAATTTAAATTAAAACCCATAGGTTGGACAGAAAGAACAAATGTCTACAAATCCCTAACCCAATTGAGCAGATTAATGTAGCATTCATTTTTTTTAATAGTAATGTCTTCTGTCATGATTAGATAATAGAGTAATCTGAAAATGATAATATTTTGTATAAAAAGATGAATATAGAACTACAATGCAACAAATGTTCTGAAGATACTAATTCTTCCCCCAAATGGCAATCATTCTTTTTTAAAGGGGCATCCTTTTATTTCATTTTTATAAGAGTAACAGTGTTATGATTGATACAGCAGGTCAACCTGAGGAGCCTAGAAGCTTAACTAAGTAACTCGGCAGTCCTACATCTTGGGGTGTCAAGGACATGCTCTTCTTGCTGTTGTTCATTGAGCCAACCTGAGAAGTTACAAATTCAACTAAATGATTCAGCGAGCACCAGGGTCCTTACTTTGTAAGCATCCTCAGCTTGTGGAGGAAGAGGGCACGGACATGGTGTGGACCTGGGCAGGTAGCCAATGTACATTAGAAGGGAGTGAAAAAGGCTTGCTCGCCACCTTGAATGGTTGCCCTGTGCCCTGCCGCCCTGCCTTGGAGCCAGCTGGCTCCAGACTAAAACCTCCATGAACTGTGAGCTAAATAACCTTTTCCTATGTAACTTTGGATGTTGGGTATTTTGTCTCAGTAAGGAGAGAAAAGTAATCAAGACATGTACAAAAAAAGTAATCAAGATATGTACAAAAAAGAAGAATTTTTAAATTTTAGAAGACTATCTCATGGCTATTTGTTCTTCAGTAAAATAAAAAAAAATTTAAAAAATATTTTAGAAGAATTTAAAATTAAAAGCAAATTTTCCTTCCTACCTATCACTCTCAATTTTACTCTTCACTCAGACAACCATTTTATTACTACCAATTCTTGCTTTATTTTTCTAGATGTTATAGTTCTAATTATAAACAATATAACTACACCTTTACATTTTTGAGGGTGGGAGTTGAGAGAGGGATAATTACATAATTCAGGCTGATCTTGAATTCACTATGTAGTCCAGGTGGTCCCTGAACTCTCAGCAATCTTCCTGCCTCAGCCTCCCTAGTGCTGGATTACCTGTGTGCACCACCATGCCAGGCCTACCTTTATACTTCTATGATTTTCACTAACTTTATTCTCTACTGGAGAAGAAGGAACATTATTTTGTTTTATCTAATACTCTCTTATTTGAAGTCTTCATGCAATTATTATTTTAGTTGGTTTAATGTAAAACTTTAAGTAACCTGCTTAAACATTTCTTTTTCTAACTTTAAGCAGCACTTTCTAATTCCTTATTATAAATGTGAAAGTATTTGTACCAGTGAACCTACTATTCCCTCTCCTTCTGCCTCCCAATCATGATCCATTGTACCAATATTTCACTGTCAAGACATATATAGAATTAGCATTTTATGCTCTAGTAATGATGTGTGTTTTCATTTACTGTCAGCTGTGGAATTGGAACTAAAAGCTAGCAGAAAATATTGACATCATTAGTCACTACAGAATCATGCAAGTTGGGTGAATTAGAGAAAAATAAATCTAAACTATAAAAGAGAACTATGAAATAAAGTATTCCAAGAATGTGGATCAAATGGATTCTCAGTTTACCTAACCATTCCTCAAATCTTTTAAATAGTTAACAAAATAATGAAATTATGGCCAGCCAAATAGCTCAATGGATTAAAGTGCCTGCAAACAGGCCCAAAGGCCAGGGTTTGGATCCCCAGGCCTACCCTGCTGCCCCCCACTCAGGGCTTGCTGAAACAGCAACTAAGACTGGGTGTGATGGTGTGCACCCATAATCCCAGCTTTCGGGAGGCTGTAAACTGGCAGATCACTGTGAGTCCAATCTTGTAATGAGACCTTGAACACCGTGTAGACCCTTCCCTAAAATACAAAGAAAAATGAAATTACATTTTCTAGAAATTAAAATAAAGCTAAGGTCTTGGAATAGGGATCAATGACTGATCATTTGCCTAGTATTTGCATTCCTGAAAAAAATCTAATGCTTCTATTTCTCTGACAATATATATTTAATATATGTTATATATCAAAGATTGCATTTTATACTCATATAATTAGATATAATAGATGTTAAGATTCATAACTGTGATTGTATTCCATTCCCAGCACAACAACAAAGGTAAAAATAAATTAATCAAATAAACATAAAATATTTCAAGTTTTAAAAACTCATTAAGTGCCCAAAAGTAAAACCTCACCATGAGACACATTAAAGTATCACTTATAAATATCAAAAAACAGAATTTTTTAAAATTTATGAACAGAACACATCACTAAGGGGTAAAATTAAGCATTTTATGATTTCTATGTTAAATAAAGATTTTTAGTAGCAATATAAAAAGAACATATTACTTATATATGAATGCATGCCAAAATATTCTCTAATATACACTTGTAAACTTTCTTGCAATGGAATTTCTCAGTTCTTACCAGAGTGGCTGTAACAAGGTGGGTACTCAATAAATCCACAGAAAGAAAGAGATGATGAATTTGACAAAGGAAGGTGGAAAGTGAGAAAGAAAGAGAATGAAAATCTCAAGTAAGCACAGAAAAGAATTCCATGAAAACAGAAGCAGTGCTGAGCAGGGGAGCACGTGCTTGCATCCTCAGCCGCTCAGGAGGTTGAGGCAGCAGGACCACGAAGAGCCTGCACGGAAGACATAACGAGACCCTTGCTCAAAATAGAATCTGGAAACGGTCTCAGGTGTGTATCTCAGCAGTGGAATGTTTACCTAGTGTGCATGAAATCCTGGGTTCAATTCCCAGCACTGTAAAATGAACAAAAGAACTAGAAACTGAAATCTATTTTCTATAGCTAACCATATTTGCCATACCAAGATCTACACTGAAAATAATTTTGTCTAGTTAAATAAGTGGAGAGACAAATTCACTCACTCAGGCTCACTGATTCTAAAATCCTTATTCTCTGTGCCATATACATCTAATTCTTCTTGTTCTCAGTATGTTCATCAAGACAATTTTGTGTTGTCATTTTTTCCTACATAAGTTGTGACTTTGGAGAAGAAAATTACATGCTAATCTTTCATATTGTTCTTATGAAAAATATATATGGATATGAAAATTAATACTGATGTTTTATAGAAATACTTAGAATTAATCTGTGATTTTTAAAATACACTTACAATCACAGTTATGAATCTTAACATCTATTATATCTAAATATATGAGTATAAAATGCAATCTTTGATATATAACATATATTAAATATATATTGTCAGAGAAATAGAAGCATTAGATTTTTTTCAGGACAAATTAACTACTCTATCTTGGTTTGTCACCTGATATTCTTTATGATGTTCTCACACTGTAATTGTAAAATTATTGATTGTGAGTAGGTGCTTAGCTCATAGGATAAATTGACCCAAAATGAAATGAAATTGATGTCCTTGGCCTCATTAAAACAGTTTCACTAATCATCATTATTCAAATTTACTTCAGAAAAATTCCAATAGCAATTATTATATCTATAGAACTCTTGGAAATTAATCATGCACAGCTTTGTGACAAAACAACTGTTCTCTAGAGCCGTTATTTAACTATATATTATGTCGCAGGATCACTTTGATATTAACCCAAAATTGCCTTCCTGAAGGAAGATATTGAGCTACTTGACAATTAGGAAAGGCACATTCTTAAAATTCAGTTGGCTGTGCTCTCCTTCACCAGTTACTTAATCGGTACACGTAAGACTCCTCACACTGCTGTACCCCATACTCTCTTCTTCCTCATGAGGATCTTAAGGTAGACATAGTGGAGGATACACAAAAATTTCCACATACTGAGCCCCAATCCTGGCAGGTTCTATGGAAAAAGGACTGGCAGTTTTGATTCAAGCTCTTGCAGTGGAGAAGTGATCCTGGATTATGTGATTGGGCCCACCTAATAATTATTTTCTATCAGTGAAAGAGGAAAGAAAGTGAGTCAGAGACAGAGGGCAGAAGCAGAGCTTGGAGAAAGATTGAAGATATTATGCAGTTAACACTAAAAATGGAAAAAGGAGCCACAACCCAGTGGAAAGCAGAAGCCTTGGGAGCCTGGAAAGACAGGATTTCTCACCTAGGCCTCTGGAAGGAGCCAGCCTCGCTGACACGCTGACTAGCTTCTGGTCTTCTGACCTCCAGAACTGTCAGATAGTAAATTAGTTGTTTTTAAGTCATTATTTGCAGTGATTTATCATAACATTGAGAGATTAATACAAATCCATTTGTGAAAGGCAGTCCTTTCCGTCACTTTATGAAACATGAGTCCCAAAACATCATGAAGGACTTGGGAAGATTAAGCAGTGAATTTACGTTTCACGACAACAAACATTATAAACATCTCTGCTTTAAAAAAATACTCTTATTGTCTCTCTCCTTCTCTGCATTAGTCTTTCCTCTTTACTGAAGTTCTTTCTTATTTTTAACAAATAGAAGTTAGTCTGATGAAGCTGGATGTAGTGGTACACACCTATAATCTCAGCATACAGAAGACTGAGGTGGATTAACTCCATGAGTCTGAGGATAACCTCAGCTACATAGCCAGTTGGAACTAAAACATGAAACTCTATCTATCTCAGAAAGAAA
>PVKA01038000.1:0-13970 GCA_004027165.1 Ctenomys sociabilis | reverse complement strand
TTTGAGGAGGAATTTTTATGTTCTTCCTTCCCTCAGCTATCCCAGAGTAGAATCAATCTTTTTTTTTCCAACCTATGTTTTGAGATGGATTATCAAAGTCATAGCCCACATCAATCTGTAATGAAATTGTTGAGAGCCTGAGAATTTATTGAAGGTGTGCTCAATTATTTTCATCTAAAAATTTGTGAAGTCATTGACATATCGGCTGACCTCAATAAATACTTGCAGCATGAAAGAATAGTGTCCTGATTTTCCTCCCACTATATTGTTATAGTTGAAATACAACATCATCTAATATTAAAAACACATATCAAATATAAATGTTTTGCACTAGAAATGCACATTCATAAAGAATTTTCTCCATAAATTCAACACAGCAGACATTGTTTCATTATTATTGCTTTAAAATTGAGAAATTTTATCTAAAGAGAGATGAAAGTGAAATAAGTAATGTAAATAACCACTTAAAATATTGAGATAGATTGTCATAATCCTTAAACATATATAGCTAAAATATTCAACTGTAAATTTTAGTTCGACTATGGATGGCTTTCACACTTTTTTTTTTGCCAGTAGTAATCTATTGTCTGTATTTGTGTTTCTCTTAGAAGTAATTACATATATACTCAATTAATTACAATGCATGACGTGGCTGGCCAAATAGCTCAGTGGATTAAAGTGCCTGAGAGCAGGAGCAGGCGCTGGGGATTCAATTCCAGGGCCTGCCATGTGGGCCTCACCCCCAGGGCACCCTGAGACAACAATTGAGACTGGGCATGGTGGAGTACGTCTCTAATGCCAGCTCTTGGGAGGCTATAAATAGGTGGATCACTATGGGTTCGATCTAGTGGTGAGACGCTGAAGAACCTGACAACTTGCAGATCTTTCCCTAAAATACCAAAATATATGTATGTATGTATGTATGTATGTATGTATATATATATATATATATATATATATATATATATATATATGTATGTATGTATATATATATATATATATATATATATATATATATATATATATATATATATATACATATATATATGTATATATGTGTATACATATATATACATAGCATGCAGTAAAAGTTAGAAATATGGATTAATAGGAAACACAGACAGTGAAATTAGGAAGGAAAAGCATTATTATTTATAGATAAATCGTTAAGAAAGAAAAAAAGACTCAGTAAAATTGTAACTCAGGAGATTATAAGCAGATGCAACTCAAAGATGTGGACTGGTTTCTTATTCTTTCAGATGATTTTGTTCTTCATTCAAAGTTTTCCTATGGAGTTCATGAAGCTTTCATTTTCCTAAGGTTAGGAAATATTTAGGCAGAACTGCAATGCCAGGAGGGCAGTCTACTGTCCAACCTATAAGTTCTTCAGTTGGAGATGTACCCATGCCTTATGTAGTACCAACTTTATGTAAACAAAAATTGCAGAGCCAGGGACATAACTCAGTTGCACGGTGCCTGCCTGGCAAGTGCAAGGTCCTGAGTTTGCTTTGTAGTACCAAAACAAAACAAAATATTTCTTTTGCCAAATTCTAAATGTTAAGAAATATTTTATGTTCTCCTTTAACTTCCATCATGTGCTTATCCCAAATCTACCACTTCTTGCAGGATCATCTCAGTCATTACTTAAAAATTTCTTTGGATGCATTATTTTTTTTGGATGTCATTGTTACACCTATACATCTTTGTTTCCTCATACTATATTAATCTTATCATGTTCTTTTTTAATATAATTTGTTCATACTTTGGCTTCTAGCTTTCTGAAAGATAAGATTATATATTTGTTTCCTCAATATATCATGCTCAGACTGATTAAATCAAATTTAAAAGTAGTCCATAAATCTAAAAATATACAACTATTTATACTAATAAGAGCTTTCATTGGGAATGCATTCTGTTGTTTTTTATTTGAATTGGGAAGCAATATTTCATGTTGTTTGATTTTTCATAGCACACATTTCTCTTCTACAATCAAAGCAGGCAGCAGATGACTAAAACACAGACTATATTTTCAAAAGATGAAGCCTCATTCTATCAGTCTATCTATATATCTCATACATATATACCATGATGCATAATAAGTAGTCTTAATAAAACAGTATTAGAAATATGTATAAAGGAATTTGGAGATACAGACATATAACAAATCACCCCAGAGATGCCTCCATGAGAAATGCAATATTGAGTTCCTTCTAACGAAAAATATTTAATGTGATCAGATTAGGCAAGGAATAAGATTATGTCCAAATGAACAAAATCATATACAGATTTAAAAAGGCTTCTATGTACAGGCAGTAAAGAAACTTGCTTTTTATTTTTGGAGACCTGTGGGAACTACAGAAATCATGGTTTTAGAAAAATTCTGGTCTCTCAATTTCCCTTTCCTGGCATTCTTTGACTGAATGCTTCATTCTTTTAGGTGATCAAATGTTGTACTTACTAGGCAAGCACTTATTCCCTTGAGCTATCTCCACATCCATGAATGCTTCATTCTATGCATGCACATGTTTTTAATCCTTCCCCATTCACTGCAACTCTAATAACCACATTCTAGCTTCCTCAAGTGAGTGCACTAGTAATGTAAATGTGAGCTTATAAACATCTGATTCAGTTGCAAGCTTCACTCCTATAATTCAGTGGTCAGGTGATCTTTTGACTTAATAAATAGTATAGATATCTAATCCAAACTTCAGATGGCATCTTTTACTATAAATCATTGTAGTAATAGACTCCCATTTGTTAAGTTAGTTACTACTTCAAGGGGTGGGCAAATAGCCCAGCAGAATAAAGCACTTGCAAGGAGGTGCAAAGGTTGGGGGTGCAATACCTGGGCATGCATGCCAGCCCTGCCCCAAGTCTGCACTGAGATGGTAATTGAGACTGGGCATGGTGATGAACACCTGTAATCCCAGTTCTTCAGAAGCTGTAAACAGGTGGATTACTATGAGTCTGATCTGATAGTGAGACCCTGAACACCCTGTAGACCCTTCCCTAAAATATAAAAATTAAAATAAAGATAATTACCACTTCCAACAATTATTATGATACCTTATTTTAATTAGTTCAAGACTTATGATATCATATTGTTTTGTTGTTTTGAAAACATCAATTAATACCAGAAAAGTAAATTTTTATTTTGTAAATATCATTATAAATGTATCTCATCAACAGATTGAAAAACCTGTTGATCATCTCAACAGGTTCAAATAAGAACTTGACAGGTTCTACAATTTCACTTAATATTCTTCAATGTGATATAAACTACAAATAAATAGCATACAATAGTTAAAAGTTAGAAACTTTATCTGAGATTATGAACAAAAGAAGAATACACAAACTTGTCACTTTTATTTCACACAGTGAAAGAAATTTTGGCCAGAGTAGTCCATAGAAGAAAGAAATAAGCCATCCAAATTGCCAAAGGGAAGAAGCGAAATGATCATTTTCATACAGAATCTTATTTCATGGGAAATTCTAAATATTCTACCAAAAACTTTGAGATCTAATTAATAAATTCAACAGAGTTCCAAGGCACAATACAAACTGTGACAGTTTATATCTACATATCTCCCAAGAGTCTCTTGCAGTAATAAAATAGGAATTTGAAAATTATTGGACCACATGTTTAGTTGACTTGCTTTTAGGAGCTTGGGCCCATGCTTGGGAGGCAGTTTGAAGAGGGTGTGATCTGGAAAGATTTATCCTTCCTAAACTCCCATACCCAGCCTTCAGTCTTTCATTCCTGTGCATCTTGATTTGAACAGGTTTGTTTTTTTTTTTTTTTTTTTTTTTCCACACAGGACCTATTACAATGCTGTTTCTTTATTTAAATATGCTGAACTCAGAATAAAATTTTTGAAGTGTGAGCTAAAATAAATGTTCCCTCCCTCAAGTTGCAGTTGTTTTATTCCATTAAGGAAAGTGACAAGATATTTTGATACCAGGAGTGGGGTTGCATATCTCTTAAAATACAATTCAGAATCCCTAGCAAATAGTTCATTTGCAGGAATTTGTAAAGTTTTGGAGATGCTGGCTAGAGGAACCTTAGAATGCTGTAACCAAGATAAATGATAGTGGCCACAGCTACAGTATAAGAATGCTACTCAAAATCCAGACTGTAACAACCTGCTCAGTTGTGAAGAAAGACACCATTGGCAGCTGGGTGAGAGATCTGTATGTTACTCTCTAGCAGAATTTTTTATTTCATTTTGTTCATGTACTGGTACTTTACAGGAAACTGAGATTAAGGGTATAGAATTAATCAACATTGCTGAAAACTTTCAATGCAATTCAATGTTTAGGCTATTGAATAGGTACTGCTGGCTGCTTTTAGTTGAGGTCTATTGTGCAAACTAGGGGCAGCAATCCAAGTTACATAATTTACCCAATAATTGGATCAGTCCAATTATTTAAATACAGGATGCCCAAAGTGTGTAATTTTTGTTATTTTTATAAGATAATATAGCAGGAAACATAGAAATGGCAATTTTATCAATTTTTTTCAGCATAAAAATTGAATGAAATGGAACTGTTCAGGATAAACTGTCAAATGGTTAACAAATTTTGCTGATGAGCAGAAAAAAGTTCCTATAAATTTGTACCGTATAGAATTTTGGCCTGAAAGTGGTTGCTGAAAAGATGAGTGTTAAAAATAAGGTAAATATTTTGAATCAAAGCCATAGAAAAGACACCTTATCAGACATTTAATAATCAGCAAGACCATTCCCTTCACATTCAGAGAAAAGGTGTAAAGCTTTCATTTAAAAAGACAGCACAAAGTAATCCAGATAATTATGACCCGTTTAAAAAATGTTTCCTGAGTCCATCCATTCATGCATTCAAATCTTCTGTTTCCATGGCACTAAGGGTCCAGACACAGCTCAGGAAGGCAGCAGACCCTGGCATCATGCATGCAGTGCTGATCTAAAGTTTTGTCTAATACAAGAATTCTGAGGTCAGGGTAGCTTTTACCTAAATATTAGAAGATCTGGGATGCCAGACACTTCAGCCCTAAAAAGGAAGTATTTGACATTGTGTAAGTAAAGCCAGACCCAGAGTAGAGACCAAAGGAATTTGGAAAAACAAGGAATCTGGAAAGCCATAGACAGTGAGTGGAGCTTGCTCAAGTGAGAAGATGCAGACAGACATAGTGTGAAGACAGAGATCACTCAAGGCACTGGGAGTTTCTCTCACCATAGTCAGCTCTGTGGTGAGGAGCCACTAAATTTAATATTTACTCTGTTGCTTTTGGTATTGCTTTGGTCCCACCCTTTCCAAACCCACTATTCTTTGTCAGAATAAGAATATTTACTTTGTGCCAGTGCATGTCACTCCTATTTGCCTTTCAGTTTTCACAGGGGTGTGCAGGAAGCTTCAATTTTGAACGTCTCAGAAATACTAGAACTATTAAGGGTTTGGTGACTGTTAGGGATGAGCTAAATGTATTTTGTTTGAAGAGATGTGTATGGTTCTTTTGAGGAACTACAGATGGAATGCTATTGCTTATACTTTGATATCTCCCAAGAACATCATGATTCATGGGTGAAGCTCTTGTTTTTTTTATTTTATTTTATTTTTTCATGGGTGAAGCTTTTGGAAGAGGATTAGACTCTCGAGCTGCTAGAAATCATTTTCTGTCAGAAGAGAGAACCTGGTTAGGATAAATGGGTCACTGAGGTCATAAACTGGAAAGCTTTAACTTTATCCCAGGCTACTTGCTTCTATCTCTGCTTTCTGACTTCCATGATCTGAGCAGCTCTCCTCTGTGCAGTCCCTCTGCCATAAGGCTACTTTATTTAAACCTGCTAAGCATGAACTGCAGTTGCTGAACTATAAACCCAAACCAGCCTCTTCTCCTTTAAGTTGTGTATATTGAGTCATTTGATACAGCAAGGAAGAAAGTGATTAAACCTCAATATAAAAATTAGTGATGTTATATACATCTAGAAAAATGGGGGCCAGAAAGATAGCTCAGTAGAATAAGTGCTTGCCTGGCAAGCACAGGGTTCTCAGTTCAATCCTCAGTACCACAAAACAAAACAAAAACAAAAAAAAAAAAAAAAAAAAAAAAAAAAAAAAAAAAAAAAAAAAAAAAAAAAAAAAAAAAAAAAAAAAAAAAAAAAAAAAAAAAAAAAAAAAAAAAAAAAAAAAAAAAAAAAAAAAAAAAAAGAAAGAAAGAAAAAGGAAAGAAAGAAAAAGAAAAATGACCCATCAAAAATTAGTACATGATGTATAATAGATTCCCGAACAAAATAGTCATCAGAAATAAATTTAAACAAGAAAACACTAAACTATAGTCATGAAAGAAAATGAAGGAGACACATGTAAATGAAAATGTATTACATGTTCATGGATTGAAAGAATGAAAGAATCAAATATATTAAAATATCCAGAAGAACAAAAATGATCTGTAAATATAATATGATTTCTAATAAAATCCTAATAAAATATTTCAGAGAAAAAGAAAAAATTTAAAGTTCACGTGGAACAACAAAAATGCTCTGAACAGGTAAAGCAAATGTAAATAAAAGATATTAAGCCAGAGGCATCATACTACCTAATTTCAAATTTACTAGCACAAATTGTATTAATCAAGATAGAATATTAGACTAAACTTATGTATATGTACACACACATATATATGATATAATTCTGAATAGAGAATGTAAAAATAAATCCACACATTTATAATCCAATAATTTCAAACTATGAGCCCAAGAAAACACAACCAGTAAAAGGAAAGTCTTTTCAATTAAATGATAATGAGAAACTAAATAGACATGCAAAAGAGTGAAAGTAAATACTCAACTCATGCCTTATAAAAATCAAATTAAGGTATACTGAAGACTTAAATGCAAGACTGTAAATGATAAAACTACTAAAATTCAAGTGGAGAAAAGCTCCTACAGAGTGTGGGCAGTGATTTTCTAAATAGTCCCCAAATCACTATTAGCTAAAGAAATAAATACAAAAGGAACTATATCAAACTTAAGTTCATTTGCATAGTGAAAGAAACATATGGATGATATGTTCTTTGGAATTCAATGCAATGTCTGAAGACAGATGACTATCCAAAATATATAAAAAGCTGAAATAAAATTTAAATGCAACAAAATAAAAAATGATCTAATCTTCAATATTTGTTTCTTAAAAGGTAGCATACAAATTTCAACAAGTATGTGAAAAACATGATCCACAAAGCTAATGATCAAAGAAATGACTTTTTCTAAAAGTCTGTTGTGTTTCACACTCAGTGCAACTAATAACAGTACATCATATATGTGAAAAGTTCCTGAATAGTTGAAGTTAAATATTCTCACTATACAATTGCTATGTGAACTTTGATATGTTACTTTGTTTAATTAAATCATTCATATGTATATGTATGTATATATATATATATATTAGATAGACAGATAGATAGAGTACCCATTAAATACTTTTCAGTTTTATCAATTAAAACATGAAAGTAGGAATTAAAACTGCTTTAAATATCACACAAACTAAAAGTACTATAAATTGCTATAAATCACTGAGTATAATTTTATGACTATATCATATATAAGCACTTTCCCAATAATAAGAAAAGTAAAATATTCAAATGCAGTCATTCCAAGTGCTCTCCACATGTATGCTGAATTTAATTTCCACAGCTATAACTGTACAGTTACATAGTGGGTGTTTATCTCTGTCATGCATGCTTTTGTATATGAATTAAAAAAAAAAGATAAATGCCTAAGTTTTTTACTACTCATCTTTTACAGAAGCTAAATTTATAAAATCATGACAGTATGAAAACTAGTTAGACAATCCACAATGGTCAAGTTCTGGAATTATCTAAATAATCTGAACAAAAAATTATACTTGACAAAATGTAAGTCTATTTACATCTCATTTATCTCCATAATTTCTGTTAATCAGAAAGCCAGACATATTATAATAAGGAATTTCCAAGATTAACCTTTCAAATTATCCAATAATTTCAATTATTATTGGAGATTTACAGTACTATCTTCTAGTCTACTATTCATTATTCCAGACCACTAAGTAGCACAGACATGTCCAACACTTGAAGTCAGGTATTTTTTAATGCTAATAATTAGGTTTTGTTAAGACATGACCACTTGCATTTGCTTCTTAATGTGAAAAATCTTTCTATTGTGATTTCTTTTTTCTTTTTTTTTTTTTTTTTTTTGTTTTTAGGGAAGGGTGTTCAGGTTCTCACTACTAGATCGGACTCATAGCGATCTGCCTGTTTACAGCCTCCCAAAAGCTATATTACAGGCATTTGCCACCGTTCTCAGTCTCAATTGCCATTTTGGTGTGCTCCAGGGACAAGGCTGTCACAGAAGGCCCAGAGATTAAATCCTGAGCCCCTGGACCTGTTTGCAGACTCATTAATCTGCTGAGCTATTTGGCCTGCCCTGAAATTTCTTAACTACCTGACAAGAGTGTAGTTTTCACAATAAATAAGTGAACATTATTCCTGTCCTTTATAAATTGTCAAGAAAAATTAATCTGACACTGAATTCTAGTGTGTAAGGGTCGATATAAGAAAATACTACACCATGAGTGTCTTGAACTGTACGACTGTATTTTCTGTCAGATCTGAAGGCTGAATTCCATGATGAAGATGATTGCAGAGTCTGCTTATCCTAAAGGTATCTGTTGGTGTCTGGTTGTTAACTTTTCTCCATCTTCCAGTGTGGTCTTTTTCCATTTGCTTACCCTCCTGTTTTAAGGACCTCATACCTGTTGGGACAGACACTCACAGTTAGGACCTCATTTTACTGAAATATCCTCGTAACATCCCTATCTTTAAATACAATCCCATTGCGTATTGAGACTGCAACCTATTAATTTGAGGGCCACAAAATTCAGTCCACATTCATCCTCCTTTAAGGTAATTTATTTTATTTACCTTACATATTTACTCAATATCTTTAATCTCCTTGCGTTGCTATGTGAGATCAATTTACCCTAACAGTATGCTGATAAGCAAATTTTGTTTTCAATAATTTTTGAATATTTTTTGCAAAACAGCAAGTTTTCTTCATGCTGAAATTGAGACAGGAACATTATTTTTCATTAATGCTTGAAAAATGCTTTCTATTATATAATTAATAAGCTTTAATAAAGTAATTATGCCACTTTCCAAAGTATGCTTTCCAATTTTAAGAATAAAATATAGAGGAATATGTATTTCTAATTTAGAAATGAATATTCAATCAAGATCAATAATAATAATTTCATGGCAGTTTTGGCAAATCTAGTACTAAAAATGAAAAACTAGATCATTTTGAATAGAAGAGTATAAAGTACTCTTGACTTTTCTAATATTTTAAGCAATTATGCATAGTTTAATGCTTGTAAAAAACCAATCCGGTCTGGGGATATAGCTCAGCAGCATAAGCACCAGCGCAAGATCCTCAGTTCAATGCCCAATACCAAAATAACCACAATGAAATGGCATCCAGGCACTGGTAATACAATATGTGCTCATTAAAAAATAAAATGCTAGGGATAAACATCAAATTAACTTACTTGCTTGATAAGGAGTTTCTTAGAAACATGTATGAACTTTTTTCAGAAGTTTGTCTCAGGGACCCAAACTTGAGTTCCAGTCCCTCGCTTCCCTTCCCTGGCAGCATGCATGTCACTGCTAGCATTTATGCCAACACTTGGGGCTTGGGATCCTGAGTCTGTGTCTCTTTCCACCATCCTCCAGGGCGACATGCTATCTGAGGGCCTGGCCATCGATGTGGCCTGGGTCTGGCCGGCAAGGGGAGTATCCTGACTGAGAAGGAGACAATGCAGGGCCTAAACAACCTCCTGGGCTCCTACCATTCAGAGAATGAGGATCCTGGAGATGGAAAATCGGAGGCTAGAAAGCAAGATGCCAGAGCACCTGGAAAATAAGGGGTCCTGGTCAGAGACTGTGGCCATTGCTTCAAGACCGTCAAGGAGCTAAAGGCTCAGATCTTTGCAAATTCTATGGACAATGCCTGCATCATCCTGCAGATTGACAGTGCTAGTCTTGCTGCTTATGAGTTTAGAGTCAATATGAGACGGAGCTGGCCATGTGTCAGTCTGTGGAGAACGACATCGATGCACATCCCAAGGCTCTCACTGGCACCAATATCACTCACCTGCAGCTGGAGAAGGAAACTGAAACTCCAAAGGAGGAGCTGATATTCATGAAGAAGAACCATGAGGAGGATGTCGGAGGTCTTCAAGCCCGATTGCCGGCTCTGGGTCGACTGCGGAGGTGGATGTGCTCAAATCTCAGGACCTTAGCAAGATCATGGTGTACATCAGGGTCTAGTACAATGCGCTGACTCAAAAGAACTGAGAAGATCTGGACAAGTACTTGTCCCAGCAGACTGAGGAGACCTCACAATCTATTGAGGTTGCAGCTGCCAAGACAACACTCACAGAGCAGAAGCGCATGGTCCGGTCCTTGGAGACTGACCAGGAGTCCATGAGAAATCTGAAAATCAACCTGGAGAACAGGATGAGAGACCTGGAGACCCTCCACACTATGCAGATGGAGCAACTCAATGAGGTGCTCTAGGCCCAGGAGTACGAAGTCTTGCTGAGCATCAAGGTCAAGCTGGAAGCTGAGATCACCATGTACTGCTGTCTGATGGAAGGAAGATGGGGAAGATTTCAAACTCGGTGATGCTCTAGGCACTAGCAGAACCTCTGTGCAAACCATCCAGAGAACCACCACCTGCAAAATCGAGGTTGGAAAATTAGTGACTGAGACCAGTGACACCAAAGTGTTGACACCGAGGCAGCAGGAGTGGGGTGCCCTTGGAAAATAGTGAGCCAATAAAAATTGAGAGGTTATTGGACAAAAAAAGAAGTTTGTTTTAACTGCCCACTAGTAGACTGAGAAATCATTGCTCTGAATTCAGAAGGCAGATAATTATCTTTCGTGAAAAGATATTTCAGCAAGATAAAGATTTTAAGAATTCAGAAATAAAGTCATATAATGATTTAAATTGTAGGATGTTGTAGAGATATGAAAAAAATAAATAGAATAAAAAACAGTAAGGCATTTGAAATTGTGAAAATAGTTCATTTCATGATAGAAATATGTTTAAAGAAAACTTGGAGTCAGTAATATAGAATCAAAGAACCATATTATAGTATCATATGTACTCCTGGAACAAGTATGAAATATTAGAGGAAAAGAAGAAATTTGGTTTATCTGAGTGAGAAACTTGGAAAGGACAGAGTGCAGAGGTAAGGAATAAATTTGTAATTATTTACCTGTTCCTTAGTTTTATATGTTACTAAATTTTGCTGATTAGCTTCATTGAGCAAATAAGACACACTTTAAATTTTTATGTCTTTTTCTGTTATTATAATAAAAGACATAAAGCAAATGTCAGGCATAATAATGTGTATTTGAAGATAAGAAATCTATATACATAAAACCCAATATTTTCATTGCCAAAGTTCAGTGGCAAACATACTGAAATTTATCTAAATTTTTTGCATGTGTGCAATTTTGTATTTAATATAAAATGGACAATAATAATCAACTAGAAATATAATTAAATGAGGATAGAAAAATACTATTTACCTTTGGACTGCACTTTATTTAACAGGGCATAACTGCCTTACACCATTCAATACATAGAATAGCAACACTGTTTCCTATTATATCTCGTATTTTGTAAGATTTGTTTTTCTTTTTCTATCTTGTGTTTATTTCCATGCAGAAGAAAAAGTTAATCACTTTTCCGTTTGTGCCACGTCATTGTAGTTGTAAGGCTTCCTGGGGTTGTATACATATTTTCATTACTGTTGTTCTTTTGTGGTATCTCATTTTGTTTTTAGTAGTACTTTACATTCTCACAACTACACATTTTCCTTTTAATTTGAACAAAGAGTAATGATAAGGTAACAATATAGCTGCATGTTAAAATCAAGTAATTAATGGGTCTGATTTCAAACGGTTGCTATGTTTTCACTGAAGTGGGTGTGAATTAAAATCAGTTTAATAGTTTAATGAAAGGGAAATGAAATGGAATACAAATCTGTTATGCCTTCTGTCAAAATAAAGTTAAGTAAACAAAAAGATTAGATGTCATTAGTTCTACACCTGTCAGTATTTAAAATATGTATTTCCACACAAAATTCCATTGGGATTGCTAATAGATTTCATAATTATGGATGTACACAAAGGTGTAGCTAGTAACTATTTTTTATCATATTAATATTATATTACTTCCTTTAAATTGTCCATGTAGCTGGTTAAATAATTGCTTGTATTATTTACATTTCATCTAATTTATTTAGACCTTTCTACTCTCCAAAGAAAGGAAGCACTGAGGGAGTTACTTCCCTTTTTGTATGTGACTATAAGTATATAATTAAAACTACGTACTCTATTCAAGTCAATATGGTTCAGAAATCAGTCTTTCATATGGAAAGCTGAGCACATTTTTTAAATGTATTTGGTACACTGTCTCACTACGCAGGTCAGACTCATAATGATCCCCCTGTTTCAGTCTCCCCAACAGTGGGATTACAGGCATGTGCCACTATGCTTGGGCTTGGTGGCTGGCCCCACACACCTGAAGTGGGTACCGCATGGCGTGCGTAGACAGTCATCGAATCCTAGTCCTTGCGCTAGCCTGGGCAGATGCTTGGACCACTGAGCTATCCCATGGCCCACACATTGCATATTTAAGCCAATACCTGTGAACATCTGTGAGTTTTTTTTTTTGTAATGTATGAATTTTATTTGCAAATGTTTGTATTATGGATAAATTCATATTGTAATATTATATTCTTAAAATTAGTATATTGAATTAAAATTTTATTCTCAAAATTTATATGGATTGCTGGGGAGAGTGGTACATACTCGGAATCCCAGCACTCAGGATGCTGAGATGGGAGGATCACTATGCATTTAAAGCCAAACTGAACTACAGAGTGAGACCTGTCTCACAAAATTTTACATGCATTTATACTTCATATTTGGTAGAGAGGAATGAACACATGCTTAAACAGAGTTAAGCTTTGTTAGACACATAAGGACACATACTATTAGCAATATTTTCCTTAAGTGTAAACAGAATCCATATCTCAATTTTCATAAATATTTATAGAAAATGTACAGTCAATATAAGCAGCAGAAATAGTTTATCTGTAAAGAAGATGTTAGGCTCACATTCATTTTAGAACAAGGACAAAACTTTTTTACCTTGTTCAACCTTTGTCTTGTACTGTGGTAATGTCTTCAAGATTTTTCTTATTACATTCATTTAGAAAATGAATCCAGCCAGAATTAAAACTTCAGTGAACATTCTTTACAGTGGAAGTTGATATTTTGTAAACATATGATAGCATCACTAAAATCACATAGAGAAATTCTTGTGACAGGAGATAGGAGCTGGATATAAAAGCACACACTATACGAAGCTGGAGAGATGGCTAGCTGGAATAAAAACTTCCCTGGCAAGCACAAGGGTACGAGTTTAATACCTGGTCCTGCAAAGAAAAAAAAAAGCACACACTATAGCTTGCAATAGAAGAAGAACTGAAAATTAAAAGTGGAAATAAGATACAGGATTAAAACAAAAGCCTAGTTTGTATACTGGAATCGAGGAAAAGGAAAATGATGATTGTGATGTCTATTCTTGGAAAAGGGAAAATTGAAAGAGATATTATTACTGGAAAAAGCAGACACTGGCCAGAGAGATATCTCAGTGGTCTAACTGCCTGCCTAGCAAGAGCCAGGTTAGGGTTTGATCCCTAGTACCACACACCTTGTTGGCCCTGGAAGCCTGGGGCAAAGGAACAGCACCCAAACTGGGCATGGTGACACACACACCTGTAATCTCAGCACTGGGGAAGTCAGACAGGAGGATCATTATGAGTCAGTAAAAAAAAAACAAAAAGAAAAAGAAAAACCTAGGCCATGGTTAAACTTA
>PVKA01037999.1:0-20579 GCA_004027165.1 Ctenomys sociabilis | reverse complement strand
TTGGGAGTGAGGAGGCGGGAGGTGAGCTGTGCTCTAGGCTGGAGCTATACCCGGGTAGTGGAGTGTGAGTGGGGCAGCCCAGTACTGTTGAACCCTGTGGCAAAGGTGTTGTAGGGGTGCAAGGTCTGCACCAAGGAGTTGGGAATCATAGTGATGGTGTTGGGGGTCATGAGTGGGATGTCATCAGGGGAGCGCCGCAGAGTTAGGGTGTAGTCGGGCAGTGCTGTGAGGCGCAGTGTGTCGTGGGGCGGACCAGCCTCGCATTCGTGGTGAGTGGGGCCCAGCTGCAATGCTGCCAGCTCCTCCTCAGGAGCAGCTCCCAATTCAGGGGCCCCAGCTCCTCTCTGGGGGCTAGGCTGCCGCAGGGGCTCCTGGCGCCGTTTGTCCTTGCGATAGTAGAGGGCAGCAAAGGCCAGAACGTTGAGGAACAAAAGGGAGGCCCCCACAGCGATGGTGACACTTAATTCGGTGGAGTAGTCGCGAGGGTTCTCCACCAGGAGAGGCCCTGCATCCTGGTCCCCATTCCAGGAGCCCTGGGCATTCTCGTTGCTGTAGGCAGGGGAGATGGCTGGCCGCTTGGTGCTCCAGGTCTTGCCGTTGGGCCTGCGGGTGATGTGGGAACTGTGGGTGGTGTCGGGGGGTGGCACTTTGGTGGTCGTGGATGTATAGTGGAACATGTCATGCAGGTTGTACAGGTGGGGCACCAGGTGTTTCCAAAAGGCCACTTTAGTGGCTCGGTAATGATCACGGACCCTTGGTTTCAGCCCGATGTGAAGGTAGAGCTGGTCTCGGGGATTGTACTTGGACCAGGCTACTTCCTCAAAGCGGTTGGCCTTCGTGTGAATGAACTTGGTGTCCTGGGGGACTGGCTTGTTAGGATCCCTGAAATATCACATGGAAACCTGCAGTCACCAGTCTATCTGGATAAAGGAAAGACCCAGCCATTTTCTTCACATACCTACCCCTAAAAGCCTCTTCTTGAGCCCAAAGCTTCCCACCACTTGCATATTTTTCAGGGCTCTTCCCTCTCTCCACAGCACAGCCCCTTCCTTCCTAGGGCTAGGATTCCTGTCTCCAGTGCAGGCATCATGGAAACCACATCATTTTCCCCTGTGCTCCTCCACCAGGGTCAGACTATAGGAGCTGAGTCTTCTCCTGTGCTACTGAGAATCTATTAGTCTTTGTTCATTTGTTTGTTTCTTATAGTGGGGATTGAACCCAGTGCCTGCATACTGAGCTACATTACCAGCCCCTTGTATTTTTTATCTTGAGACAGGGTTTCTAAATTGTCCAGGCTGAACTGGAACTTATGCTCTTCCCGCCTGGTCTTCCAGTATGCTATGATTGCAGCTGGAGCCTCCACCCCCAGCAATATCTATCCATCTTTTCAGCTGTCCACTTTTGCCAAGAGCCCTCTAGAAGCTCTTTCCGAAATGTATATTATTCCCATTTCACTTAGCTTCTGACCAGCTAACCCTGAATTCCACAGTTCTGCCAGTAACTCACGCCCCTGCATAGTCCCAGTGCTGTACTGAGGGCGTTCTTTGCTCCAGTACAGTTTTTCTTTTATGGTGCTGGAAATGTGATCCAGAGCTTTAGGCATGGTAAGCAGATGCTCTACCATTGAGAGTTACTGCTGCCACCTCTACATCCAGGCTGTTCAACAACAACAACAACAACAATTTTGTGGTACTGGAAATTGAACCCAGGGCATGTGCTCTGAACTACATCTGCATCCCTTTTTTATTCTTTAAAATTTTGAGAGGTCTTATTAAGTCACTAAGTTGATCAGGTTGGACTGGAACTTATAATCCTTCTACCTTAGCTTCCCAGAGTGCTAGTATTATAGGAGTGTGGTACCGTGCCTTAACAAAATTTTTGAAGGAGATAACATAAAATCTCAAAAAGGGTAGGTAGGGAGGCAAGTGAAGGGATTAACCAGCAATATCTGGGGGAATATCATGGGAAGGAAGAAGTTAGATAGAGGAATGGAGGGGAGGACATGCTGGAGTCCCAAAGAAGAAAAGAAATCCATTTTCTCCTTACCCAGTCTTGGCAAAGTTGGTCCAATAGGTCATGACGACAGCGCTGAGCATAACATCATTCTTGGAGAAGTTGCAGGGGAAAAGGTCAGTTGGGCCTACCATAGGGACACCAAAAACATAGGGTACTTCATCCCCATGAGCTGCATCTGACCAGGCAGGCTTCATGAGGCTCTGGCAGTGATGGTAGAAGGCATAGAAATAAGTAGGTGAACCATAGCGGGCATGTAGATCAGCTGTCACCACCGAGGGCTCCACCCACTGGTGGTCTGTGAAGAGTGCCACCAGTGTTTTACGACGGGTTTCGGGGTTGTCACGGTCTGCCCAGTCTGTGTACATGAACTTGATGGTCTCTCGCAGGGTGTCTTTACCCTCTGGATAGCCATACAGATTGTCCACAAAATTAGAGACTGAATAGTCAAAATCCGTTCCGGACACACCATCCTCAGGGTCTACCACCCCTTCCACAAACTTGAGACCCTCACCCTGGTTGACACCTAGCATGATATCATAGTTGAGGAACTCTCCCTGTTCCATGAGGATTTCAGGGTCATCAGGAATGACATCACCATCGATGACAGGCCCAAAGGCCACATGGTAGCGGGCTGGCTGGATGTCCTGCTCTACTAATTCCTTGGCGCTCTTTTGCCGAAGACAGTCCACCATATCCACAGTATCCAGCACGTTACACCCCACTTTGTCTGCCAGAAGGCTGGTGTACTTTACTGGTTGGTAGTTCACAGCCCAGCTGGACAGAGCAGAGCCACTCTGGATGATGGCCCTCTGGAAAAGCCCTACAGAAGATAAGTGACAACAGGTCAGATCTGTCACATGACACAAGTCATTAAAATACATATTCCTTTCTCACAAAGGCTGCCCTATGGTTTAAATGAATTAGGGAGGAGGAATGACTCTTCTGATAGGGGGGGTGACAGGTTAGGACCACAGAAGAGATTGTTCACTGCCATCCCTGACTAATCCTTTGCCTGGCTCCTCCATTGTTGCCTTGTCCTGGTGCAATGATTGGTAACTTGGGAGTTAAGGGAATGCTAGAGAGAATTAACCTCTTGGGTCCCAGACATCAGCTTCCTTATCCCCCCCTCTCTTTATCATTCCTTGTCTCCCCCTCTTGCTTCCTGCCCAGCTGGGCCCAGTTCTGTGCCAGCACACCACCAGGGAGCTGGCGCCCACACCACAAAGGGGTCTTTTTTTAAATGAGAGATGAGAAATGCAGGCAGGAGAGAGCCCCACATTCTGGGAGTTTGGGGAAGGATCCCAAGGGCAAAGGCCTTGGGGTCTGAAAGCCTGGGCACGTGCCCTCTGTCTGTAGTCTCAGCAGCAACTTTCCTTTTCCTGAACCTACTGATGCTTCACAACCAGATTTCCCCCTGGCCAAGAGGGATTGGTCCCTCAAACTCAGAAAGATGATTCTTCCCCTTCTAGGAAAAAAAAAAGGTATCATTCTCTTGAAGGCCCTGCATTTCCAAGGAATTTTGGAAATTTGGTCTCAGGCACATGATTCCATTGCCTTAATAGGAAGGCAGTTTGCATAGGTGGAAGAGAGAGAGAGAGAGAGAGAGAGAGAGAGAGAGAGAGAGAGAGAGAGAGAGAGAGAAAGAGAGAGAGAGAGAGAGAGAGAGAGAGAGAAATATAGATTACTACTTAAGAGAGCTTCTCATTTTTTCCAGAGATTATTCTCCATGAGATGATTTCAAGAAGGCAAAGAGAACAAATCTTTTTTTCTTTTCTTTCCACGTGATGCTGGGGATCAAAATCAGGGCCTTGTGCATGCCAGTCAAGTACTCTACCACTGACCCTCTTCTCTTTCTTTAGAGATGCAGATTGAACCTCTGTCTTCCCTTACTGGATCAGTCTCTGGAGGGACAGACAGAAGTTCTAGGTCAGAGAAGGTGATTCTTCTCTCTCTCAGACATGCCTTCTTCAAAGACAACCTGCAAGTCTTCCTGTGCAAATATCACTAATTCATGGTGTTGATTTCAATGAAAAAAAGTATCCTCTCTCAGATTCCCTTACTTCAGAAAAGGGCACGTATTTCAGGGAGATCTTTTCCTCATAAGAAGCTCACCTTCTCAGAGACAAGTAGTCTTGAGACGGAGAGAACAATCCTGGTCAAGTGAAAAAGGGCCTAGCAGAGGGACCCACCAGCACAAGAGAAGGTAAAAATGAGTCTCCCTTAGGGTGTTGTACAGCTCAGAACAGACTGTACTGTTCTCAGAAGAGGCCCTTGTCACAAGTCAGGGATTCTCACTTTGGAACTACCTCCTGCTCAAGAACACACTTCCTCTTGCACAGACTTGTTCTTCAGAAAGAAAGGCAGACAATAAGTGTTTCTTACACCTAAAAACTAATTTCCACCTTAGATCTCAACTCTGGAGTAACCATGACCTCATACTAAAAGCTTTCCCCTGCCCACAAAGAACCATTATTCTTTCAGAGAGAGGCATGCTATGCAGTGTCCCAAACCAGTGATGATAAACCTGTTAGAGCTTCTAATAGCTGGTTGCTGCATGTGTGCCATAGGTTCACCACCAAACGAAGCTATCCTGTCAGAAAGTGTCTCTCTCTCAGGAACTACATGGGATTCTCTCCTTCCTTCTCTCCCAGAAGTGCTGCTTCCCCAGAGGACCATTTTCTTTCCATGTCTCCCTAGGTGGCTGTGGAACTGATTCCCCTGGCTGCTCTCAGGGCATAGAGTTGGGCATCATGGAACTTGGAAAGCAGGACAGTCAGCATTTGGCTAGCCCATGTTTTGCCCCAAGAGCTACTCACCTTCAGAGTGGTGTGACAGTGTGAGGAGGCTGACACAGGATGCGCCGATGCCTGAGCCAAAGACAGTAATACGGCGAGGATCTCCTCCAAAGAAGGCAATATTCTCACTCACCCAGCGGAGGGCCTGGATTTGGTCAAGTAGCCCATAGTTTCCTTTGGCAGCCTGATCTCCAGTACTCAGGAAACCTAGATTCCACAAAGGGCATGAGGATAGTGAAGGCAGAGGGATGGAGGGTTTGGGTTAAGATGACCAGCAGGAATTGTTTTCTTTTTTCTTTCTTTTTTTCTATTTTTTTGAGACAGGGTCTTACTTGGTACTTCAGGCTGGCCTTGAACTCACTATGTACCCCAGGTGGCCTCATACTCACAGCAATCCTCTTGCCTCAGCCTCTTTAGTGCTGGGATTAAAGGGATTACAGGTGTGTGCCACCATACCCAGCAGGATAGCTACAGGGCTACATATCTCTTCCCACCTTGCTAACATAAGCCATTTTTCCTTTCTGCAGGGTCTGGCACCATCAAAATAGGGAAGGTTGGCTCCCTGCCTCCTCCTCATTGCCTGCTTTGGAAGGAGGAACCTCCAGATCATTAGTGGCTGCCTCCTCCAGGAAGGAGAGTTAAACTGCATACTTAACACATCCTTTGCTCTGACATACTACTATCTAGAACATGACCCTAACATTTGTGGGAGAAGGAACCTTAAAGCCAGAAAGTCCTTGGTTAGAATCTCTGGGTCTTAGTTTCCTCTTCTGTGAAGTAGGGGTAAAAATACCTCATAGCACCATAGTGAGGATAAAATGAGCATAAGCTCAGCAGATTGTAAATATACAGGTGCTTATTTTTCCTTCCTTCTCTCTTTGAAGTGAAGATTCCAAAAGGCAGCAATTCCATAAGCTCTCTTTGCCTTTCCTGTACAAACTCATCCATCTCTTCTTTTCTGGGCCTTGGGTAGCCCTTTTACCCTCATTCCAGGATGGGTCATCATTTCCTTTCCTGCAAAGTCTAATGAATCAGAAATTCTGCTGGTAGGGCCTAGCAATCTGTATTTTTAACAAGCTCTCCAGGTATTGCTGATGTTTGCAAAAAATTGAGAAGCCAGTGGGTTAGATAGGCTATCTTTTTCAACTGGTGGAGAAATGGGAAAGTCAGTGCTGAGTGTAACCACAGAAACAGGTCTTCCCGCCCACCCACTGGGATTTGCTGCTGAGGACTTGTGTCACCATGGAGACTACCTTTCCACCCACCTGCTGGGATTTGCTGCCTTGGAGACTTGTTGCCATGGAGACTACCTTCCCGCCCACCTTCTGGCTATTCCACTTAGATGTCCTATACACCTCCTCCATTTTACACTGATCCTTCTGCCTTATTTCATATCTTCCCTGTCCTTAGTTTCCTTGGAAGACTGTCTTCTCCTATGCTAGGCTTTTGGAAGGGTTCTTCACTAGTGGGTAGTGGCAGTGCTCCTACACTTTGGAAACCCACATTTGGGTCAGTCCTTGTTGACTCCATAGCTGACGACACATTCACAGCACCTGGAATTAACCTGGTGCAAGGCCATGTTGGAGAAGCTGCCTACAGCTCAGAGTTTTCTGCTGGTCTGGCAGTGCATGGGTAGGGAGAGAATTCATATTCAAGCAGCCAAAAGACTTTATTGCCACTTTCTTGAATCCTTCTGTACCTAGATTCTGCAAAAGAGCTTGCCCCACCCTCTTCAAGTGTGTTATTAATTTAGCTTTGATACAATTAAGTGTGGGAAGTACTTAGCTATTCCTCTTAGGATCTAGTCACAATTTTTCCCTGGCTCTGGATTCCAGGTGAGGAAAGGATTAGAGAAAATCTGAACAAGGGTAAGCCAAGGAGCCCTTACTACTCTAGACAAAGGCAACAGCTTCTCCTTCACCTGGTCCATTCAGAAACTGAAGCTGCTCTAGTCTCAACTATGTTGACCACGACCCAGTTCAGCTGCCCAAGCTTTGACATCCTCCAGTAAGAATCACGATGTGTGTGTCTTAGTTTTCTTCTCTCCTCTTTCCTTCCTCCATATTCTCTTTTCCTTTTCTCTCACTTAGGCAATAGAAGGCTTGCCTTTTGTCTTTGCTAAGGCTCCAGTGAGATGTTTCAGACATGTCTGAGATGTTAGACATGCTTCAGACATGTCTAATTACCAGGAAAAGCATGCAGTTGTATGCAGTAAGTTTCTTCAACACAGACCAATTTTCTGGATCAGGAACAAAGGCCTGAAAAGGTTGGGTGGGGTGGTTAGCCAGTCCTCTCTGCTCTCTGTGGTCCTGGGAGCTTCCAGAGAAGGGGCATGGAAGCACATGGATGGTGCCCTGCTAGTGAGCCTTATGACAAAAGTCCTGCTTCAAGCAATGGAGGCCAGGATCAGGAAGATCATACAGTGAACTATGACTGACAGGAGCACACAACCTGTGATCTGGGAGAGCAGTCACTCACTGCTCATCCCCAGAAACTAGGTGAGAATGGAGGCTGACATGCCCAACTCTGTCAACTGTCAGAACAAATCTGAAGCAATCTCCCTGGGCCCAAGTTTATACTGCGGTTCATGGTAAGCTGCTTGTCAACAGAAGATGAGGCTATCTGGCAGATTATGTCAAAACTAGGTATTTGTGTCACTCAAGGTTTTAAGTTCACCAGGTTTTCAGTTTACCTGGGAGGTACCTGAGAAAGGAGGTAGGGTGAAATTAATTCCAGAATCTGGACTAAAACTTGGCAAGCCCCTACTTCTCCAGCCTTAGGAATACCCACATCCTGTATACTGCTGGAATCCTTTTCTTTTGTTGGCCCCAAGCCCAGTGGGAGCTTCTCAATTCCCACCTCAGAGGGGATCCATGGATTAGCCTGGGACATTCTAAACATATGTGAATCAGCCAAGATGTCTAGAGCAGCACCTTCCAGTGAATTGTTTGGGTTCAGAGCTTGGGAGAAGCTGAGAAAGAGGAGGGTGAATGGATTCACGTGATTGGGTTCCACATTGGCACAAGTTCTGGGATGCTTTGGGAAACAAAAGCACAAAGCCTCAGCTACACAGCAAAATCCCCGTGTTTCAGGGACAAAACCCATATTCTACATTTGGCTCCAAGAGACCAAAATGTCTTGTTTGTACCTAGAATGCAATCAGTGGCTTAGCAGTCATATCTGTGTTTCAGACCTGGAACTTCAGGGCACACAGGAAGTAATGGGGAACTGCCCATTCTCAGTTCCGAAGGAGGGATGGGGTTATCAGGATCATCAACTGCTTGAGCCCAAAGAGACATTAGCTGTTCTGATTATCCATGTGAGAAGCGGTTGTAAAGTGGGGGTTTTTTAGCCTGACTTTCGCGATGGGCTTCAGGGGAATCGTGAAATTGTTTTCTTAAGTACGTGTATGCGTTGTTGAGAGTCTACACCTTTTACCGGAGTCTCTGAAGAGTCCATGATCACAGAAGGGTAAGAACTTCTGACACAGAAGCTTAAAGAAGCCAGCAGCCAAAGGGTTGTGGGAGCAACAGCAAATGTGATGTCAAATGGATTGCTCCCCAGCACTTGCCTTCTGTGCAGCCTATAGCTCTGAACTGACCCTCTGGATGCCTCAGATCCTGGTAAAATCCTGTCTCTTCTTAAATCCTAGGTGGTGTCTGTCTTTCCTCCTCTCTGCTTCATTTTCCTTATATTGTGCTCACCCTCTTTTCCCTCCCTGCTTCTTCTCCTCATTTGCTCCTCGTACACCCCTCCTCTGTTCTCTTTTCCTCCATTCCCAGCTGCCTGATTATAGGGCTGAAGCACATTGTTAGTATTCTCTGTACATTCCAATAAATCTTATAGAGTGGAGCTTTGTGTTTATAATTTGTAAAAGTAGCTGAATAGAATATTTTCTATCACTCTAAGAAAAGAAATTAGCAAAATTGCTTTCAGTCATCAACTATCATGTGTCTCTGTGTATCTGTGTGATTAAGTCTGTATACTTATTACCGTTTAGGAATCGTGCAACCCTACTGTGTACATTTTTAGCTGCTTTCATGGTGTCATGCTCTTCGGATCCCTTCCTTAACAGGAAAGCACTTAGAAGAGCCATGCCATGCTTATCTAAGGCAATGCAGAAAGACAGAGGAGAAGGGGCAGAACCACGAAATTCAAAGCCAAGCCCCCTGGGGTGAGATCAAACACTGCCCTTGTGCTCCATAGCTGGTGTTCTAGGAGCCACCAAAGGAGGCACAAACTCCGCTTTTTTCAGGGAATATCATATTTTCAGTCCAAACCTCCAACAGTATCTTCCTATCATACATAATAATAAAGGTAACTCAGCAGATTGCCATTCTGTGAATACAACCATGCCCAGAAGTGAAAAGCACCACCAGGGCTTCTGGGATTGGACCTGGCACAGCAAACATCAAGAGCAAATGAAAGTAAGATCTTGTCCCCCAGGTGGCTGTGGCGTGAGCCAGGCTTAATAGCCTCCAGGCCCATAGACCTGACCAACATCCCGGACCTCCACTAGAACTCTGAAGACGCAAGCAGCTGGCTCCTTTTGTGAGTACGGGGATGTGGAGCCTGGGTGAGCATATGAAAGGGAGCAAGGCTATGTCTGCTTTCTCCAAAGCACTTATTTACCTCAAGACCTTGGCCACAAATGGACATTGGCATTGGTGGTCATCAAAGACAGTACAGGGCAGAGGTATAGCCTAAATCACTTTAACAAGCCTGTGCATAGTAGAGTCTGGCAAGGAAGGGTGAATGGTGGTGTGCAAAAAAAAAAAAAAAAAAAAAAAAAAAACATTTGGAAACCAGGAGTAGTGGCACTGCCTATAATTTTAGCGCTCAGGAGGCTGAAGCAGGAGGATCATTAATTTGATAGCTAGCCTTACCTATGTAACAAGCTGAAGGCTAGCATGGGGTATGTAATGAAGGTGTGTCTTACAAACAAACAGAAAAACAAGGCACTGGGGAAAAAGGTGTGTATGCCCAGGTATATGTATGTATAAAGAGGTGGGAATGAATGGTCCTGTATGTGTAGAGAGAATAGAAAGAATGTGTATGTGTGCAGATATGTGACATGTAAGTATAGGAGAAAGCAGGAATATGGTTTGGGTCAGTACAGATTCATGTGTGTGTGCAGATGTAATTCTAAGTACAAGGATATTTATATACTTGTGGGATGAGCGAACAAATATGTGTGTACTGGTATATATATAGGCTATGCGTGGGAAGAGTGTGTGCATACATGTATGTGTGTACATGTGTGTGTGGGTCTGTGAGTATGTATATGTATGAGATATGGGGTAACACATACTTGTAGTGGAATGAATGTTCACAGAAGTAGAAGCAGGAATTTGGTATCTGCATTGTGTAGTATTTGTGAATATAGGGGCCTGTATAGATATAGGTAAGGGTATATGCATGTGGAACAGAACATTGGTTTGTGTTTACATGGGGAAGGTGGGTGAGGGTCAGATGTGTGTCCATGTGCAGCGTGTGGGTGTGCAGAGCAGACAGAAGTGGTATGTGGAGGAGGATATGGGTTTGTGTGTGTTGGGAGTGGAAGGAATATTTGTGGACATTTAAAGTATAGAGTTTTTCACCAGAAATGATGGTGCATACCTGTAATTCCAGGACTCAGGGGAAGGGGGTTGCTGAAGCAGGAGGATCACTAAAAATTTAAGGCTAGCCTGGAGTACAAAGTGAGCTATATAGCAAAACCCTGTCTCAAAAAAAAAGTATATGGAGATTTGTTGTGGATGTGCATGGTGTAGGTCTGTCTTTGTGTGAGGTGTAAAGATAGGGGTGGACAGAAGTTGGAGTGTGCGCATATGTGGTACAGATGGGGGTAAATGTGGGTATACAGAAGTAGAAGTCTAGGGGTTGGGGAGATAGCTCAGTAGAATAAGAGCTTTCCTGACAAGCACAGGGTCCTGAGTTCAATCCCTGGTACCACAAAAAAAAGTAGAAGTCTAGGAGAACTGTACATATGTGTTTGGGAGATGAGAGGAATCTGTGTGGATGCGAAGTATGTAGTGTACATACATATGTGGAAATGTGTGTGGTTGAGACTGTGTGAAGTATATACAGAGTGGTGGGAGAACATGTTTGTGTACAAAATCTGTGGCTGTGGATATGATGCTATGTGCATGTATGTTATATGGGCATGAATGAGAAATAACTATGTACAGGTAGGGTACGGAGCACAGAGGCAGACACGTTAGTGTACATTAGTATATGGACATGGGGTGGACTAGAAGGAACACCTGTGCATGTTATGTATGTGGGGTTGTCTTCGTATTGGGGATTTGAACCCAGGGTCTCATGCATGCTAAGCAAGTGCTCTACTACTGACTTTATCCTTAAAGCATTTTTAATTTATTTTGAGACAGGGTCTCAGTAAGTTGCCCAAGACGGCCTTGATTTTGGGATCCTTTTGCCTCTGCCTGTTAGTTGGGATTACAGGCATGTGGCACTGTGCCTGGTCTGCATGGGGTATTTAGGAATGAGAGTCTGGGTGGATAAGGATGAGCATAAGACACTAGAAAAATTGATGAACACTATACAACTCAGCCAAGCGAAAGTCTGGGATACCTGGCTTGAAGTTTGAATAGGATTTGCAGTGGTATCTAAATATTCCAAGAAAGAATATGGGGTTATAAAAAATGCCCCCAGCACTTGGGTAATGGTCTTGGATAACAATATTTTGACTATGGTCTTTAACGTCAGCTAGAGAATATAAGCACCCCATTTTCAACTCCCTAGGACGTTTCTTACCCCATGAGAAGCCAGCCTTCCCTTTAGGTACCTGCAGGGAACCATACCTAGCACCCCAACCCGATAGTTGAGGGTGATGACGATAACATTGCCATAACTGGCGAGGACGCTGCCATCAATCATGTTGCCTGTCCCTTCCATGTAAGAGCCTCCATGGATGTAGACCATGACAGGCTTAGCACCACTGTCCCGGATGTCTGCAAGGAGAAGGGGTGAAACACAGGCTGGGTAGCATGCCCTTCTTCCCCCACCCCCACCACCCTGGGGGGGTGTGGGCAGCAAAGCTATCCCAGGTGCCAGGACACACCACTGCCATTGCTGACGGCAGGACTCATGGGGTTGTTTAGTCCAGAGCTCAAGCATCAGCCAGAGATGGTTGAACTTCAGTGATGTTTCCAAAGATTCATATTTGAAATGCCTTCCAAGGGAAGGTGGCCTGGCATGCCAGATGCTGCTAGGCCTAGGTCAGGCTTTTGTGGTGGGGACAGCAGTAAGAAGCATGGCTTATCTTTTAGCTATATCAGGTAAGTGCCTGCCCTGAGCATCTAGGAGTCCTGGGACCTGATAAGGCTTTAGAGAGGAGGGGCTTGGGAGCCCTGAAACCCCCAAACTAGACCAGTTACATGGAAAAACAGCCATTGGCAGCTGCTGGCCCCCCAGTGCAGACAGAGACAAGAGGGGTGGGGATAAGAGGTGGCACAGAGTGAGAACGAGGAAGGATGTGAGGAAAGAGTGAATGGCAGGGAGGGGGCAGGGAACCTTACTGACATGGTTTTTTTTAGCCACATTCCCATTTATCCCATTCTCCCTGGGAAGACTTGACTGGAAACACTGGGGATAGGGCAAAACTAAGGAGCAGGCCTGCCTGTGCCCTGTCAGCATTAGATGAAGATGGATCTTCCCTGGAGGCCATGCAACCAGGGCCTGTCCAATGGCTCCTCCCAGGCCCACAGCATGGTGTCTGCTGGGGCAGTCAAGAGAAGGCTCCAGGCCTTACCACCTCTGCCTGTAGCCTGTTGGTTTGTAAGCTGGACCAACATTCTCTGCCACATCAGCACAGCCCTACCCATCACCAGTGGGTCCCTCTGAGTTGTCTGGCCCTTCCATTGGTGAAGGGACAGGACCATGGTAGAGGTAGACCGGAATGCTCTCTGCTGCAGAACAAACGAACCTGTTATCCCAAGGAGGAAGGCTGATCAGATCACCGCCCAGGGATCTTAGGACATCTACTGACAGCTGTGGTGTCCTGGCCTCACTTTGGCATGTTAGCCACAGTCCTGGTCCTGTTCTGAACCTGTTGCAGCCCTGGGCCCTGTGATCACCTCTGTCTTTCTGGGAGGAGCCTGGGTAGGTTCTATTCCCTTTTGTTGCTACTGTCTTGTTCCTCAGGGTGCCATCCTGTTGGACCCCTCTCCCAGCACAAGCTCATTGTGTGACACAAGGATCTCTCCCACGATTCGCCAGCATTTGCTCACCATCCAGTTGCTTCTGTGCCACTCCCCAGCCTCCCCCTTGCTCCCCAATCTCCCTGTTGCTCAGGAGGGGAAGTGCCCATCAACCATAGACGATGGGGGAGGATGAAGGGCAGGGTGAGGAAGAGGCCCTCCTCATGGCTCTGCCTGTGATCCCCTGCTCCTGCGAGCCATGTCCATCACCCCAGAACTCCCAGAGGCCAATGAGGCCAAAGACAGCAGCCCAGCGGCCTTGTACAGGAACAGAAACACACCAACGGACGGACAGACAGACAGACGGGGCTTCTCCCCATTGAGAAGGGGAGGGGCTCTGTGCCATGCACCAGCCGCCGCGCCCTGCAGCCCCCAAATACCTTCATCTTCATCCCCGTCATTATCCGCTAAGTCCTCGCCCTGTTTCTTAGCGCCGGATCCTGGGGACCAGACACGGGGAGACACAACAGCACAGAACAGAGAACAAAACAGAGAGAGAATTCAAAAACAGCATGACTGCAGTGTGGCCCAGCAAGCCAGCTCTGAGCCTGGGCCCAGGACAGGCAGGAGGGATGGCAAGAACTGAGGGAATGGGTGGGCTGAGGCCCAGACCTTAATCAGGATGATGGTGGTGCAGGCCTCTGCTGTGCTGGCCTCCCTGCACCTCCCTGCCCGCCTCCCTGCTCCCAATGGCCCCTCTCAACCAACTCCCTTCCCAGTTAGGAAGGGGGTTGCAGCAGGTGGGCCAGGGCACAGAGCCAGAGACCCATTCAGGGAAGGATTCATTCTGGGTGGAGGGGGCTTCACATATGTACACAGGCACGTGGAGCTGGAGAGCAAGGGCAGGTACTGAAGATGAAGGTGACATTGCCAGGACGTGTGGATACCAATGTGGACCAGGGACATCAGGCCTGAGCTACCAGGGTCCAGTGGGCAGGCTCGAGCTGGGCCTCAGCTGATTCCCATAGGAAGAAATGCAAGGTGAAGCTTTCCTGCTAGCCTTGCTTACTGGTGTCCCCTGCCCTTGTTAATGGCAATGGGGCTCCTGCCCACAGGAACCAGTCTTGAGAGCAGCAAGCATTGCTCAGAGATGTATAGAGGCAGAGGAAGGAGGGAGGGAAGGAAGCAAAGGAGAAAAGAATAAAAGGAGGGAAGGAGAGGGGAAAGGAAGTGGGGCAGAGAGAAAGAGAAACAGAGATAGAAATAATGATCATTAGTTCCTACCATATACTGAATATTTACCATGTGCCACTCTACTTCTGCCATACTGTTTGAGTCTTACAGCCCAGTAAGGTAGGTACTGTCCTTACTCCTGTTTCACTAATGGGGAAACTGTGGTTCAGAGAAGTAAAGTGACTTGCTCAACATCACATAGCAAGGAAATGCTACAGGTGAGATTCAAACCCAGAGCTGCTTGACTCCACAGCCTATGGTCTTCCCACTGCACCATGCCACCTTTTAGAGATAAGGGAAGGGGAAGACATAGATGAAGAAAGAGGTGGACCATGGAAGGGAGAGGATAGGGAAAAGAGACGTTCAGGACTCAGGTAGGCTGGCACCAATTATCTTTCCTCTTCTAAGGAGACTAGAAGTGTGTCCTGGAATGACTATGGAGAGGTAGGACCTACTGCCTGTATGCTGGCCATGGGAGGGGGGTAACTGACCTAATTCTGTTCATAGCCCAGGGTTTGCCCTCTTGTATCTCTGGCACCAGATACCCCCCGGCTGGAGGAAGCAAATATGCTCTTTCTCAGTCAGTCTGAGTCCTGGTGACTAAACTGCCTTATAGCTAGTAATCAAAACAGAACCACCTTCATACTACAAAGTGGTCTTTCAACTAGGGCAAGGGCTCAGCCCTAGGGCAGAAACTCCCTCCAGGCTCCTGAATTTCCGGTGGCACCTATCATCTTTAACATGTTAGCTCAACACCTGCCAGTGCTGCCCCTAGAAATCCAGTGGTACATGAGCAGCCAACCAAACTGGAAGGAAACTCATCTCCAGAGAGTTCCCTCCAATTTGACAGAGTGGGACAGGCCTTTCAGAGGAAACTTACTTCCCACCATCCCTTAGAAGATGTGCCCTTTCTGCCCCTCTCTGAGTGTTCCCTGGGTTGCCATATTGTCCTGGTCTCTTGCACAGGTGCCTTTGCTCCTTCAGCTGGGCCCTTACTGAGCCCCTCCTGTTATGGCTCTTGTTAGGCACTGCCATCCTATGATGTTGAAGGATCCAACCACGTCCTTCCTCCTGACCTGTGTATACAAGGTCCTGAGGATCTCTGTGTATGGGTCTCCTCAGGGGTGTACAATTTGTAATTGTTCCAAATGGCCAGCAGGGTCTGGATAGGGAGCCACCTTGAATAGCAAAATGACAAAATGCCCTCTTCTGAATTGGCTGAAGTCCACTTTCTGGCCTGGCCTGAGGGGATTAAGGATGAGCAGCTGAACTGTAAGACCATGCAAGGAGCTACTTTAAAGGAGCAATTAGGTCTTGCGTCACTGAAAAGCTTTCCACTGCCTCATACCCCTCCACACACTAACTGCACCTAGCACATGGCCTTGCCCAGCTCCACAGCTGTGACTAGTAAAATTTTAGATTGAGTAGGGAATTCTAGCCAGCTCTCAGGTGAGTCTCAGGGCTGGACTAGACTGTCCTTGGCTAACTGGAACCTTGGGGAAGTCATTCTTCCTAAGAAATTGTTAGTAACATCATTTCTTCTCACCACACCCCATCAAGTACCTCATAGGAGTGTGTTTAAGGGACCTTCTTTCTGAATTTATTTCAGACAGGGTCTCATTACATAGTCTAGGCTGGCCTTGAACTCACTATGTAGCCCAGTCCAGCCTCAAACTTGTGGTGATCCTCCTGTCTCAGCCTTTAGTGTACAGCGGTTACAGGCTTCCTGAATTTATTTATAGGTTGGTGGAATGTTAAAAAGTCAGAATGGTATCACTTCACCTTCAGTGTGGAAACAGAGGTTCTTAGAGGATAAGACTTGCCTATGGTCTGTCTCATAGTGAGCTGGCAGCAGAGCTGGGACTCAGTGCAGCTTTGTGCTTCTCAGACTTGTACTTTGTGCAGCATCACAGTGCTTCTGCCTTCATGGGGAAACATCAATGGATCGCCCGGTGTGTGTGAGATCCTGAGCCTGGGGTGGAGCGCTACTGAAGCACAGTCATTAGAGCACTGCCTCTCACTCTGCTCCAGCATGTGCTTTAAAGACATTGCACATGTCCTCCATGTGGATTCCTGGCTCTCCTGCAACAGTCTTGCTGGAGAGTATCCCATGCCAGAAGTTTTAGTGGCCCTACTCTGAGAGACCCTGCCCTAGGAAATCAAAGAGAAAGAAACTCCAAACTTGCCAGTGGATTGCAGGTGTCAGGTTGTGACTATCCACCTGTTCCTTTGCTATTAGTGTTTCTAAGTTAGCCCAACCCAGCCACATGGCACCATTTTTTCCTTGGACTTGGGGAGAGATAGGAATGACTAGATGAGAGCTGCTTTTGTGTGCTACAGTGGAAAGAACATGCTCTGAGGGCCAAGAGAGCCAGGTTTTGTTCCCAGCTCTGCCACAGACCAGCAACAGGGCCTTGAGCAGTAGCAAATCACTCCCCTGGGCCTGTTTCCTCATCTGCAAAATTGGGACGCTGATTCCTGCCTTACATCTCAAGGTGAGGGGAGCATTTTATGAGGTAAATGTGAGAACACTTTGCAGAAAGCCTAAAGTGGGTTAGGACAGGAGGTTGAACTATCCAGAATAGATTCCTCTCAGCAAGAAGGTTTATTTATTTATTTGGTTGGTTGGTTTTAATACTGAAAATTGAACTCATAACCTTGTGCTTGCCAGGCAGGTACTGTGCCACTGAGCTATACTCCAGCTTTTATTTGATTTTTTTTGAAATGGGCTCTCACTAGTGTTTAGAGTTGTCTTGAACTCACTATGTAGCCCAGGCTGGTCTTGCAGTGATCCTCCTATCTCAGCCTTCTAGTGCTGAGATTATAGGAGTGTTCTACCATGCCTGGCAAAGACATCAATTTAAAATTCACTTCCTTTGGAGTTCATACCTCCTAGAGACCCTGAGCTCTGCCATTAGAGTAATCTGGAGCTCTCTTTTGCCACTGTAGTAACCTGGGACTCTCAGCAAGGCTCTGGGCATAGGTGGTTAAGATAGGTGTGTGTGTGTGTGTGTGTGTGTGTGTGTGTGTGTAATAACTAATTCAGTATATATATGCTTTTTTTTGTTGTTTTTTTGACACAGGGTCTTGCTATGCAGCTCAGGCTGGCCTGAACTCCCTTTGTAGCCCAGGCTGGTCTTGAATTTTCAACAATCCTCCTGCCTGAGCCTCCTGAGAGCTGAGATTCTATGCATGCGCCATCACACCCAGTTTGTATACATGTTTGATCTAAGTGTTGGGGAGGAAGAGTTGAGTGTTAACTTTCAACCTAGGACACAGCCCAGGAGGGATGATCTTGTGTCTGTACACCCATGGGAGCAGGCAGCCTCTGGCTCCATCTTGGATGCTTAGAGTCTCTTCTGTGCTGTCACCAAGAGAGCCAGTGGCTTTGCTTTGGTACATGCTTTAGGGTGAGATTTGGAGCTGGGAGACTGGGGGCAGTAGGGTTGCTGCTTCTGCTCTGAACCTGACTGAGGTTACCAAATGCTCACTGAGAAGCAGGTAGGGCCCTGGCTGAGGTGAGCCTTAAGCCTGCTCATTGATCCCTGAGCGTGGGCTACTTGGAGGAAGGCTTGGTCCTCGGGGCAAGGGCAGTGGGCAGGCAGCCCTCCCTCTCTCTCTCTCTCCCTCCCCGCCGGCTGGCTACCTACCTCCTTTCCTACAAATTTTCTTGTTGGGCTTTCGGGCGCATTCCTTGGAAATCCGCTTTACTGTAAAATGAATAAAAAACTAAAAAATAACAAGAGGCCTCTGCCCAGGGGCATGCACCCCCCACCCTCCCCAGGTCCCAAGAGCTGAGCTGCTCTGCAGGTGGCACATGGCAGAGAGCCTGTCCCACCATCTCCTTGTTTTTGTCACTTACCTTAGTGTGACCCCCGCGGGAGGAGGCATCAGCTAGTGAAAGAGGAGGCACCTAAGCATTGCCCACCAGGCTGGTCCCCCCTCCCGCACAACCCAGTCCCTCAGCCATACACACCTACCACCTTTTGAAGCAGGTGGAATGGCAACGAGGGCCTGGTGGAGCCAGCATCCTCCCGCGGGCAGCTGCCGACAGTGACCCATACTCCCCCAGGGAACCCCATCCAGCACTGGACCTAGACCTGTCAAAGCTCTCAGGCCTGCCAGGCCCCTCCTGGCAACAGTGTCACTCACACATGGGAGTTCAGACAATGCTGGGAGAGGGAAGAACAGGGAGGGGAGGGAGGCCTAGCAGAGTGATGGTTAAAAGCATTTTCACAGACAAACGGATGCATGCTGCAGGTCACAAGACTACATGCAAGCCACAAACACAGCAGGGCAGGGGGGAGGCAGGGAAGGCATAGCGCCTGGCCATAGCACTCACCATCCTCGGTGGGCACATAGACATTCAGGTAGAGGCAGTCTTCATTGGGCTCCTGGATGTACGTAGCAACGATATCCAAGTTGGCAGTGAACCAGACTGGCAGCATGACTTCGGGCACAGCTGTGTGGATGTTCTGGGGGCACACTGGGGGAAAGTGTGTGGCGTTCCGGATGCCCGACCAGGATGGGGGCGGTTCAGGGGGCAGGAAACGTTTCTCGCCGATTGGGGGAGCTGCGTAAGGTACACCCAGGTACTGGTCCACTGGCCCCAGGATCTCACTGGGCAATGGTACCCGGGCACCCCTTAGCTTCCCAAAGTGAGTATTGACTGTGGGTGCTGGGGCCTGGGTACTGGCCCTCAGCACCAAACTGAGGAACCACAGGGTGAGGCACAGGCTCCGGCCAATTGTGGGTATGGGGCTCAGGGACATCGAGGGCGGACCAAGCCGCAGCCACATGTTCCGGGCAGGGGGACTGGCAGGAAAGGCAGACTCCAATGTCACAGCATCAGCCCAATAGGCAGCCCCTTCATGGTCACACTGACTTGAACCTCAAAACTGTGCTCTTAAGGGGCACATACAGGTGCCCAGCCACGTAGAGAGCAGGTCGTCCGTCCGAGCACCAGCGTTTCAGACAGGGGGCTCAGGGCCAAACAGGCCTGTGGAAAGAGGGAGGCACTTGTCATCCAAGAAGTTCTGGGAGGGCCAGGTCCGTCTCTGGGGCCCTGCTGAGTTCAGCTTATCCTCTTACAGCGAGGAGAGTTTTTCAGGAACTCACAGATGGTCTGTTGCTGGTCCGAACAATCCTACTTGGCTGGACACAGTTGGAAACCTAGTTGTCACTACAAGTTCAGAGTCCCCAACTTTAACTCCACAGCCAGCTGAGCTCAGAATCAGTTGGACCCATGGTAGCAGATGCTTGGGAAAGGGTGCTGGTGAGGGAGAAGGGGTCCCTGGGCATGCTCTGTCAACACTGAATAGTCCAGCTCCTGGGATCTGGTAATCTTCCACAGAACCTCTGTATTAGGAGAGGGTAGGCTTGGCAACCTTCCTCAGGAGCACTGAGGCATCAGGAGGAAAAGCTGCAGGTAGGCAGAACCACTCCCACCTACAGCTTTCACCCTCAGGCAACGGAGGGGACACACATTCATTTATTCCTTCACAAAGGAGTCCCGAAGCACCAGTGCCCCTGGCCAATGTGACATTTCTCCTCAGCCTCTTTTTTTTCTGTCTTTCTGAGACAGGGTCTTCTATGCAGTGCAGGCTGGCCTTGAGCTCAATTGGTAGCCCAGGCTGGTCTTGAACTTGCAATGAGCCTCCTGCCTCAGCCTCCCTTCCAGATGTGTGACACCACACCTGGCCAAATTAAACTTTGGTCTTTTCTGATGGCTATCCCTTAACTCACACCAAATATCAGAACTGAAGGCAGGAATTAGGATCCTAATATGCTAGGCATTGTGTATATTAGTTAGGTGTAAGATAAACAACAAGAGTATACAGACACACTTACAAACTCCTAGAAATAAATTCACAAAAGACTCAAAGAAGGAGTGTGAGATACTAAGCCAGGAGGACAGACATAGACACTGATATCTTCCCTCACAGAGACATCTATTCCACACCCACAGAAATCCCCTCCACAGTCTCACATTCTGAGACAGTACCTCACATGGCCAGAGCCTCACAGAGACTTACTGAAATATAATCTCACACACCCGCCTAGGTAAATATTCAGACACATGCAGCATAATGGAGACACACAGGTGGAGACAGAAACAGAAATAGCACCACGCTCAGACACATAGCCTTTCTGACAGTTACAGTCAACACACATACACAGGCACATACAGATGCACCTGCACGTACACACATGCCAACAGGACACACATGCACACACACATGCTTGCATGCTCACACACACATGTGCACACACACTTGCATGCACGCACCCCCCCACCCCACAGACACATTTAGTTTCCCCCCATTTCTCCCACCCTCCAGAGATTGCAGGCCTGCTCCTTTAAGAAGTGGCTGAA
>PVKA01037998.1:0-20579 GCA_004027165.1 Ctenomys sociabilis | reverse complement strand
GAACTCTCTATGTAGCCAAGATTGGCTTTGTACTCTTAAGCATGAGCTCTGGGATTATAGAATTGCTACACTACCCCCTGTTATGGATATGCTCTTAATACTGAACTGAGAATACATTCCTCAGATTGCAGCCTGATGAAATACTGTTCATCAGAATGAGTCTCCTATGAGCAAGAAATGTCTATCTTTGTTCTGATTAAGATAACTTTATAGACTTTGGTAAAATATCTAGTCAGGAAGGTGTCCCGTCTGCATGTGAGCTCTTGCACCTCCTTCTCTTATTATTTGAAATAATAATAATAATAATAATAATAATAATTTCATACTCTGCATGCAATTAGCTTTACCCTCCTGTACTTCCAGATTTGGCTTGTTTTCCTGGTGATTTTCAAAGTGTGTCTGTGAAACAAATGAAAAAGAATGTAAGTGCTCTTTCCTCTAAAAGTAGTGCTTTGGATCGTGGATGTTCCAAATGATGGAATTTCTTAAAAACATAATCAAATATATGCATTTCTTTAATCCAAAAAATAATTTATCTGTGATTAAGTGTATTTGTTTTGATTTGTAAACCTCATGTGGGTAAAGTGCTTGTTTACTAGAAGTCTGAACATCAGAGACAGCCTGGAACATCTGTATTGATTTTTCCTTTGCTAATCCATTTTAAAAGTAGTTTTTGTGTATAGTAAATTGTAACTCATAATATAAAAATCACCTTAATAGCCCTTTGTCACTATAGTGTTCCTTTTTTTTGGAAAACAAAAATGTTTTCTAAAAGTTTTTCTGATAGAGACAGTACATGAATTTTCCATATTTTCATTAAAATTAATTTCACAAAACTACATTTTAAAAATATACTTTATAAATGTATATACACATAGTTCTCCATAGCAATAGAAAATATAACTATATTTTTATAATTATATTATATAATTATATAACATACAATATTATTATATATTATAATTTACAATATAATTATATTGTATATAATATTGTATATCATTATAAAATATAATTATATTTTAATTTTCTACCTCTGTTCTACATGTACTGAATTATTAAAAAGGGTATCTACTCATTTTTACATATGATTCAATCTTGATTTAAAAATGAAATTTCTGTGCTTCCTTAGTCATCAAAAATTTCAAAATTACTTAAGCATTTATGATATATAGAAGAATATACCTGTTCAACTTAGTAAACTTACTTAAAATTCCTTTAAAAATAAATAAATGTAAAGTTTGGGGTCAGGAATATTAAGAGTATTAGGATCAGTTAATGAAGATGTTAACAACTACATAATTAAGTCAATCTCCAATACTGGATATAAATAACCTTGAAGCCACAGTTTAAAGAAACAGGGAGCCCTTGACCAACTACAGTGCAATCAGCAGACAAGAAGTGAAAGCCACAGCCCAGAAGACCGTGGAGAACATACACATGACACCACATCCAGGTCCTAATTTATGTAAGAGCTTGACAAAACCACAATTTCTGTTTTAGGATTTCAGATACAGAAGAATGTGTTTACAGTTTATAGTTTCTACTACCTCAAAACGTTTGATGTGGGATGTGATAGAAAGAGAACTAAAATTTCTTACTAAGAACATAATTAAATAACTGATTTGGGCCAGGGAGATGGCTCAGTAGAATAAGTGCTTCCCTGGCAAGCACAAAGGTCTGAGTTCAATCCCTGGTTCTGCAAAAATAAATAAATAAATAAATAAATAAATAAATAAACAAATAAATAAATAAATAAATAAAATAAAAAGACTTGCTCTCTTTTCTGGTAGAATAATTCTAGACTTCGTGGTGGTACCACATATAAGACACAATTCAAACTGATATTTAGAGTCTCTAAGAAGAGCTGGAAGTACTTTATTTCACCCCTTTAAAAGACATTTCAAGACATATAGCCAACAAATAATTAGTTTGTGTGTGTGTGTGTGTGTGTGTGTGTATGTGTATAAGAAGAGGAGAAAGCATTCACAATATAGAAAAGACTTGAGCATGAACAAAGTTAACCAAGATTAAGTAAATATTTAGTCCATTGACTGCTCAGGAAAATTTATTTACTTATGTATTTCTCTGTTTATTTATTTATTTATTTATTTATTTATTTATTTATTTATTGTGGTACTGGGGATTGAACTCAAGATCCTGCGCTTGCCAGGAAAGCACTTATTCTACTGAGCTATCTCCCTGGCCTGGAAAATTTAAATTAAATAAAAAATTAGATACTATTTTATGTCTCTAGGTTGGCAAAAACATTTAAATCTGCCAGTAGAAATTGTTAAGGAGAATTTTCAGCTTCTAAACTACATTCACAGTCTACTCTTGAAACTGTTCAATGTATTCAACAATATTGGGGAGGATTGATATTTATAGTAAAGTTACACACATACGTATATACCCCGTGGTCCAGAAAGTCTACTCGTGAGCGTATGTCGGTGTCAGTCAATATTAATGGTTCCAATAATGCCAAACAGCACTCAAGTCTCAGTATCACAAAGTTTTATTTTTTTTTTCATATCAGATATCTATGTGAGTCATTGTGGCCAAAGTTCTACTCTACACAATTGTTAAGCCTGGTAACGTTTCTGAACTCTACAGCCTATATCTTCTACTAGATTAAGTTCCACTGGTCAAGAAAATAAATAAAAAGCATTAGATTTTATAATACAGACTTCCTTCAACAGAAAATTAGCCTAAATCCAGTCAAGTGGATACCTTACTGTAGGGGCTACTGACGAAAAGGCACAGTTTTGTGGAGAAAAAGGAGGAGAATATGGATGTTGATGAGGTCAACTTGTCTTTATCGCAATTACTCCTTATGGTCACCAAATACCCCTTTGTTCCCTTCTACCACCTAGAGAACATGTCACCTTCCTCCCAAGGAAGACCAGCTACCAATTCATCTCTACATGTTTTACAGTTCCATATCTGTGATACCAGTGAGGTTGGGGCTAGATAGTGTGAGAGACCCCTTGCACTTAGTCTCACAGCAGAATGACTGTTGTCTGGCTCCTAGAGGTCACAAGAACCTCCCACTCTCATGTATGTCCTCATTACATCTTCTTAATATTTCAGACATGAGCCTCAGAAATAAGACCCTACTTCCCCATATTCTCTTCCTTGATCACGTTATTATGACTTCTGGCATAAGCCTGGTGAGCATACACTTTAACTGTTTTAGAGTAAGTAAACATAATCTCATACTCATTATGATATCTTTACCATTGCAGTTTTCAACATCTGATAGGCTCTAGCAGCCATGCTCGTCCTTTATAAGTTCATACAAATTCAATGAGCATGCAAAAAATGACAAAATTACTAAGAAGTCATGCGCATTGAGAAAAAGGAAAAACTATCGTGGTCAAGATTCACTGACTGGTATCAATGATAAAGAATCTGTAATAGGTTACTATATGGACACCTTATCTTTGAAGTGGATAGTGTTACTTAATTTGATGTGGTTTGCTAGGAAAAACTCCTCCTTGCTGCAATATTGACCTCAAATTCTCATTCTCCTTGGCAACAGCTAAGATGAATGTTGAAGAAAAGGATCTCTTTAGGTTCTGAACAATGTCCTTTGAAAGTTAGCTTGGGAGGTATATTAGTGCACAGGCCACTACAGACCAAATGGCTTCTGCAGGCAAAGTTTGCTTTCACACAGCACCAGAGGCTAGAATTCCAAGATCAACATGTTAGCTGCATTCCTCTCTCCTGAATGTTTTTAATTTGCCAATAGTGCTCTTCCCACTGCCCACAGCCCCTCTGGGCTTGCACATTCTGGGGTCTGTATGTCCAAATTTCTTTGGCTAAGAGCTCCAGTCAGGATGGAACAGATCCCGCATAAGAGGCTCATTCTCTCTAATCACTTCCTTAAATGTGGTACCTTCAAATATAGTCACCTTATTAAGTTCTGAGGTTTAGATTTTCCACTTACGAATTTTGTGGGGTCACAAGCATGTAACAATATTTCACATGTTATTTTGCAAATTGAACATCCAACATTAATAGTAAATTTTTTGGCTACGATAAAATTTTCAAAATATGAATAAAATTCTGATCTATTTATTTAATTTCATGCATCAGTAACCACACCCAGATTTCTTTCTTAGAATTCTTTTGTGCATATACATTTGCTGATTCCTCAGTATCATTTCTTTAAACTATTCAGTGATTAAATAGTGACACAGTGAAGTTCTCACTGGCCACTCAAATCTATGAGCCCACGTCTGTTGTTCACTGCTAAACATACACAGGAAGGCATTTATTTTGTTGAAAAGATAAAAGAATTTATTCAAAGATAGTTCTGGGAAGATGCAGAGGCCTTCTTTGCCCCAAATTACTGTCCCAACAGAAACACATGTATAAGGATCCTTAATAGCAAGTCTAGATGGAATAGATTAGAACAGTAGGTGTCTCTGGTGGGGGTTTATCAGCTGCAGCTCTCTTCCACTCTCTTCACTTTCTGAGAGCTGGCACCCAGGATCTTGAGGCCAGCACCTGCACATTCTGTCGCTGTATCTGCACAGAGAAGAGGAGCTTGGTTGTGCCAGAGGCAGGAGCAATTTCTGAGAAGCTGTTTGTCTCAACAGGATTCCAAGTTTCTGGGGCCAGCATTTGCATATTCTTTTCTTCTTCTGAGTTCAGTGGAGCACAGCAGTCAGTGGTTAAGACCAAGGAGTGAGGAAGTGTGGAGAAACTGCTGGTCTCTGAATTTTAACAATGCAGCATTTCAAGTTCTGCTTTGCTGTGCATGACAATGTTAGGTTTGGAGGAAGCCCATACTTCATTTAGGTTATCTGAGCTTTGCAACAAATCTGAGTGACTATATTAAACAGAACATTTTTACTGACTCTTTTCTTTATGAAGCTTCATAAAAATATCTTTTGCTTTATGAGATCTAACAGCAATTGACATTTCTATACTTCAGGAACCCCAAGTTTCTAGACTGGGTCTATTTTCTTTTCTCTTTGTTTCGTTTTTATAACATTGTGCCAAAATCAGGTGGAAAAGACCCACTACAAACATTCTTTTTTTGCCAATCTTTCTCCTCTTAAAATTAAGTGCAGTAGGTGAATGATTTGTTTTTCCAAGTCCTCAGAGGCAAAATCTTACCCTACTTTGCCATGTTATAATACAACTCTCCAACCTTTAAGTCTATGATAAATGATCTCTTTCCATGTTTACCTGTAAAGTCAAAGCCAAATGTTGGATATTTCTGGCTAGAAGATAAAAGGGAAAAGTTGTATTGCAATCTAGAAGACTAATCCCAAAGGTCTATCAATTCTGCTCAAACTGCACTGGCCAAAAGAGTGGCCACACATAGCCACACCCAGTGGCAGAGGAGCATACAAGGTGAAGTTTTGATCTAAGGCTGAAAAGAAGAAATAGGAGTTCTTTATAGATATGGCTGAGCACCATACAGTTCCTACACACACACACATATAAAATATGTAAATAAAGGTTAATATAATTTATGTAATTATACAACCATATATTATAAAATTATCAAGAAATTCAAAGGCTAATATGATTTATGCAGCATGCATACGGATTTCACACTTACAACACTGCATCATCCCCCCTCCACTGGTGTATTCATTCATCAAAACTCACTGACTGCCTTTGACATCTCAGACCCTCAGCATTTTCCCCTAGATAAACGGCCTCATGACCCTTACAAAGAGCCAGCCATTTTTCACAGCAAAAACCTCTGATGGGAACATTTCCCAATAGTTCAACAACCCATTAGTTCAGAAACAGAATTAACAGCATAAGCAAAACAAATTGTTCCAGACATTTGTTTTCAGATCACTGAATGTCCCAGCAAACATGATAGAGTGTTCACAAAGAAGCACACAAGAAAGAATTGATCTTTTGAGATTCATACCATCTCATGGAGCCATAGAAGTTTCTAGAACCAGGAAATTTCATGGAGACCATAGAAATGAATCCTCATGGGACTGGGGGCATGGTTGGGGCTGAGGAGATGGCTCAATGGAATAAGCCTTCCCTGGCAAGCACAAGAGCCTGAGTTCAATCCCCAGTTCCACAAAAAAAAAAAAAAAAAAAAAAAAAAGAAATGAATCATCATTTTCTAGAAAAAAATACAATTGTATATGTAAACAAAATGATCTAGATTTTGCCAGGGCCAAGACTAGAATCTTTCCAAAGATAAAATAAGAAATATTAAAATGGAAATTATCTTGCTTAGGCAAGCACAGGGGCCTGGCATTAATCCCTGGCACCATATGTCACACCGGCCCTGGCCCCATTGCATGCTGAGCCAGCGATAGAATAATGGTGCGGTGGTGTGCATCTTTAATTCCAGCACTAAGGAAGCTGAAAACAGGAAGATTAATGCAAGTCCGTGCTGTGTAGTGAGACCCTGCACAAAGAAATGAAAAACTATCTCAAAAGATATCACTGTGGTTATATGGTAGCAATAAAAATTTAAAAAAATAAATTCTGAGATCAACTTTATTAAATATATTTTAAAAATTATTCACAGAGATCTTTTCTACATGCAGGAAGTATACTTATGTCCCTTGCAGATAGACTTAATAGTCTTTTCCTCCTCTGCTCTTCAGTATTTGTATCTGCAGCTTTTGTTCTCAACATTCCTTATTTTTTCAATTTGCATTACATTGTTGCATCAACTACAAATCACCTGTTGTTAAATTAACATTGGCAGATTTTCTATTCAATATTTTAAGGAAGTAAAGGTATTTTCCTCTATTATGAAATAAATTTTACTACAGAATATTACATAGGTACCTTCTTTTCAGGCATACTAGAATTAATATAAATATGTTCTGGGCTTTTCTGGTAGCATTTTATGTATATTCGTCTCTCTGCCAAGATTTAAAACTTCCTAACATGTTTCTTTTACTTGTATAAAGCAAAGCCTTGCACAGAGTAAAATTCCCATGCAAATGTACAGCCCATCTCTCTCACTGTTCCTCTGTCTCTATCTCTCTCTGGCTCTGTCTGTTTCTCTCTGTCTTTCTCTGTCTCTGTCTCTGTCTCTGTCTCTGACTCTGTCTCTCTCTCTCTCTCACACACACACACACACACACACACACACAATATAACAGTGACTGACTATTGACAAGTCTCTAAAATCATTATTTTGTCTTTAGTCTCATGAATCTACATATACTCAGACTTATCCTCTGGATGACAAATATGAGGAAACCCAAATATAGTGTATTGTTGTAATTTTTTGCTATAACTATTACAATGTGGTATTGGAAGCAATTCACTTCACAAATTATATGTAATAGTCTAAAAGCAAACATTGTCACAGCTTGGTCAAATTACACTGAGCTTAACAGGGATGGATGGGAAGGATGAGGAGACTGCAGAATTGCTGGTTTCCTGTGATCCCCTCTCAGGAGAGGGGACAGAATAAGGAGACAGAGTAAGGAGAGTTGCTGCAGGAATCTCAGACTTCTGCCAGCATTGTGGGAGCTTCTAAGAACAGCTCAGGAGAGAGGAGCCTAAGCCTAGAAAGACACGGCAAAACCCCTAAAAGAAAGCACACAGCATGCTGAAGAGGAGTGTGAATCTGGACCTCAAATTCCCATTATTAGCCCTATAGTTTAGGCATTTGCTGAAACTTGAATCAGAATTTGTATGGGGCAAAGCTCTGAAGACGTATCCAAAATGAAAATTGTATCATACTAAGAAATTAGAAAAAGAAATGTTTAAAGAATAATAAAATTTTAACCTATTTGTTAACACTGTAAGATTATAATTAAATTATGGATGGGCCAAGATTACGACTATAAATGTGGGAGATTGTTTAATTCACCGAAATGTTTCACAATCCCACAAGAGGCAAAGAGCCAAGTGAAATGATGTGGTCAAGTCAAAGTAACTAAACCTCCATCATCCCATCGCAGTGTGACTTCTGCTGTAATAAATTTGATTTAATAATCCCATGTATAATATCAGCTCCTAATAAAATTTGTTGCTATTTAAACCAGCTAATCACATTTTCTTATTCAAAGATGAAGATAAGAAGAAAGCTTCCAGGGTATTTGCTCATCTGGGATTTCCTTGTCGCTTTCCTCTGTAATTTTGCTATATACAACAGTGAAGATAATCTTGATATTTAAGGTCATAAGTGCAGTAAAGGGAAAACGTCTTTTGGACATCTCAGCAGTCTAAGTGCTCACCTGACAAGTACACTGCAAGCCATTCCAACCCTGGAACTCTGCGGGTGCCTGCTGGCCCCAAAACCAGGCATGATGGTTCAGGGCTGCAATCCCAGGGCTGGAGAGGCTGAAACAGGATGATCACTGTGAGTCTGAGCTGCGTAGGGAGAGCCTGTCAAGTACATAAATAAATACTTCTCAGTGTCATTTTAGCATCTAGAGTAGAGGTAACAAGAAGTTTCTAGGATCCACTTACTAGGCGTACAAAAATAGCCACTGACACTCATCTTTTAGATTCAATCCATACAAGAAATCCCACCTTTCTGATGGGATTGTTTTAAAGACTGAAATAAAGTAATTTCTTTTCAAACTATTAATGAATTATTAACATATTGTCTGTATGATACATTATTAGTATTATTTTTCCAGTAGCTTTTGTGCTAGTCCGAGGGGCAGGCCTCCCACGCCCTCCGCCGGAGCACCACTGCATCCCCAGGGTGCCCCGCGTCAGTCGCTGCCCACGCCGAGCCTGCTCCTGCCAGCGCCTGCTAATGGCTGCCCTGAGGCCGCAGCGCCCACCGCCCGTGATGCTGATGCAACCAGGACGTAGCCAGGGTCACAGAGGAACAGAACTGTGCCAGACATTGGTCTTAATTTGGCCTGGCTTCCAGAAAATACTTGGACTCTCCAAGCATTCACTGAGGGATTTTAATATATGTGGCATTTTCCTCGACTCTTATCCTTTACTACTGCTCATTCTCTTAGCCTTCTTAATTACCAATAAATTGATGAGTATAACATGTCCTATTAAATGGTTTTAAGATTGCACAAAAAGTAACAATATAGCCTTTTCTTGATGCACTAATAGTATAACTATGTGTTTTTGTAAGGTGATTTCAAAAATAATCAATTATAGGAATGATTGTATTAACACAAAGAGAAATATTCAGAAAGAAGTTAGAAGACATATATAAGTGCATTGTCAAATTTTATTTATTGATTCGTGTTCAAGACAATAAATAAAATGCTGAAAATAATTGTGTTGTGCAGAGGACATTATTTTAACAATTATTATGCATGAAAAAGTTAATATTCAAGGAGGTAATTGCAACATTAGTTTATAAATCTACTTTCACTTCTTTATATTGCAGGCCTCAGAGGTACCATCAATCCAATTTCAACATTATATTCTCAACCACAACTTCAAGAATTTTCAAGTTATTTAATGATACTTGGCAATGTATTCCTGCACTTTTTGGCATAAGGCAACCCTGTTTCAGTCCTCTGTTTCTTAGCTGTCTATGCACTCTTCTACCCCCATGCCATTACAACTGCCTTTCCTCCGATGACCAGTACTTAGTAGACTTGCATCTACATCATGACTTCCTTTTTCAGACAGAAATTTCTTAATCTGCTCTTCAGTTTTTTCCCAGCTCTTTCTCACTACTGGTTATGTAAAGTTATTAAAACTTTGTTCCTTGGAACACAAACATTTTAAAATTCTGTGATTATTCAGTATCCATCTTTACTTGCCAGTCGAACTCTCAGAAACAATCTGCAAGCTCTCTTCCTGCATTTGCTGCATTCTCCTTCCCAGCTCACCCTCCATTAATTGGGCTTCTGCACTGCAAAAGAGGAGAAAAACTGATGATCATAAAATGACTCCTGGATCTGATGGCAACTTCTGGGGGTAATATTTACATCTTCTTAATTTTTTTGTTTTGTTTTGTTTTTTTGTATTTTAGGGAAGGGTTTACAGGGTGCTCAGGGTCTCACTACTAGATCAGACTCCTAGTGATCTGCCTATTTATAGCCTGCCTAGAGCTGGGAATACAGGCACCACGCCCAGTCTCAATTGCTGCTCAACATGCCTCAGGGGTAGAGCCAGCAGGTTAGGCCAGGGGATCAAATACCCATCCCTGTGCCTACTTGCAGTTGCTTTAATCCACTCTGCTATTTGGCTGGCCCTTCTTAAATTTAAATTGACTCACAGTCTTGCACTTACTTCCATACCATTTCGTTTACCTTGTTGATGTAAAGGTTTCTTTCCACTGCCTTTTTGGGCTCAGAAACTTCTGTCTTTCTTTGGAAGTTGATCTGTCCACTTGGTTCTAAAATGCAAATCTAGCACAACTCTCTGTTTTAAACCTAAGTTACCTAGCATTTGCTATAAAGCTTAATCTCTTAGCTTTATTTTGCACTGTATAAAGCCAACTCACCATTTTCTATTGAGGCAATAAACAGTTTCCCAAACACTAAAGGTTTCCATGTGTTGCGGTGTGTGTATAGGACTTTTCCCCTGCCTGAGATATTCTTGGGATAAGCCTGTGAGTTCTTTCACTAAGCAGCTGTTTATTAAGTAAGTGTCTGCAATCTCTGAGAACCTGGGCTGAGCTCCAAGGATGGGCATTCTACCAGCCAACTTACAACCACAGCGAGGACCGCTTTGTGCTAGCCTGTCTCACGTAAGCATTCTCTTACCACTTTGTGATGCTTTCACAATATGTTCAATTTCTAACACATCTCTCTAGAATGTCGGAAAACATACTACTTCCCTGTTCTTGCTACTTTCACAGGTTTCATTCCATATCTGTATCTAATACATGCCTGAAAAAGCCTAGAAATAGCTATTCCTTATAAGTCAATCAAGTGGCACCTTGTAAAAACATATCCCTTATGCAGCCTTTCCAAATTAAACAATAAGAACAAGATAATATTGTACTGTAATAAAGAGTACATGTGACTTTTATGATTGCACTTTCTAAGCTGCAATTAATTCCACATTTATTTCTCAAAATCTTTGCTTTCAAAGTCATAGACACCCATATCTTTAAAAAACAGCTATTTTTAAGTGTGTATATGTGATATCTAATTTAGCACTTTGCCTATATTTTTCTCTTATATCTCCATCATATTATACACCTGAGGGCCAGCATATATATATATATATATATATATATATATATATATATATATATATATATATTATATAAAAAAATAAATATATTTTTTTTTTACTTTTTGGGGGCAGGGTCTACAGGGCGTTCAATACCTCACTGCTAGACCAGACTCATAGTGATCTGCCTGTTTAGTAGCTCAGCAGATTAAAGCACCTGCAAGCGGGAGCAGGGACCAGCACCACCCCCCGGGGGTGCACTAAAATGGCAGTTGATTATTAGCGAATCACAGACATTTTACTTCATAAAGAAGCCAATGAGAGCGTAGATGCTGCTGTACAAGAGAATAGGTGGGGGAATGTTTGTATTCACTTGAAGTAGAGCTACAGAAATGGACAGGGCATGGTCTATAATCCCAGCTCTTGGGAGGATCTAGTAGTGAGAACTTGAACACCCTTCCCCAAAAAACTATAAAACAAATGTATATGCCTCTATAATTTTTGTCAGCATTGTTTGTTCCTTTTTTGATCTTTTCTTCTCTGACATCTGATTTTTTTCTTACATTTCTAGGTTTATCTTCTCCCTCTTGTAGACTTTCTTCAGTAGACTTTCAAATTGTTCTCAGTGCTCTGTCTTTTCTTACCTTACTCTTCTTTACCTCTCTAAAACTCCCATCCAATGCATAAAGCTTCAGTTATCAACTAATAATAAACCCCATCTTTGTATCTGCAGCTTGGAGATTTCTGTCATTATATACTTTTCTTTCACATGCTACCATACAATCGCTTCTTATTTTTTTCCTGAGATTGTTTCTCCTGATATTATCCCTCATTCATTTCCACTTCTGTAGCTCTACTTCAAGTGAATACAAACATTCCCCCACCTATTCTCTTGTACAGAAGCATCTACGCTCTCATTGGCTTCTTTATGAAGTAAAATGTCTGTGATTCGCTAATCATTGTTTTTCTTCATTGTTTTCTTTTGCTTACAGAAGGTAAGCAAAAGGGCTGAGCCATTCATTTATTCAGTAACAATCTCTTGAGTGCCAAATACTTTTTTAGGCACCATTATACAAAAAGAGAAAAACTTGAGAAATGTCACCTCTATGAAGCTAACATTCTAGTAGGGAATAACTAACAATAAATAATAAAATGAGGGTATTACCTGCATTTTAGAATATATGACATAAAGAAAAATCAGATTAAGGGGCCTGATAAAAATCAGAGGAGAGCACACTAGAATTAGAATAAGGAGTCAATGGAAGTCCAGTCAATAAAACCTGAAAGAAATGGGTAAGCCACACATGCATTTATTAAAAAGAAATAGGTTCAGACATGGCTTAAGAATATATATAATGCATTCAAGAAACTGTAAGAAATGCATGGTGGGAAGAATACATTCATTTGCTTTTCTTGTCACGGGACAAAATAGCCGAGACCACCAACATAAAGGAGATGCTTATTTCAATTCGTGATGATAGTACTGGTCAGCTGGCTCCAAAGAAGAAATGACATAGAGGGACCTGGATGGAGAAAACCTGCCTCCTATTGGTGGCCAAGAAGCAGAGAGTGAAGAGCACCGTTCCAGTGCTGCCCCCGTGACCCACCCACCCCTAACCCGGCTCCACCGCCTGCTGGCACAGTCACCTACTAATCTCAGGAGTGCATAAATCCATTGATGAGTGCAAAGCTCTGGCATCAAGTCACCTTCAAAAGCTTCACCCCTGAGTGTATGATAGTTTTGGGGCACACTATAATTCTGCACTCTAGCAAAGAAAGCTGCAACAGGGAACAAAACAGGGAGTAACAGGCATTCGGGGCCACTATTAAGACTTACTCTGTTATTCAGAATGATGTTTTTTGAAACAGAGCTCTTCTTAAGAAAGAAATGGACCTGAAATATTAAATTTATTTACCAAGATAAGAGAAAGAAGGTAAATGATGACTTCACAAATATGGCATTTCAGCATGTTTAGTAGAAGATTCCCTTGTAAAGTATTATTGGATTTCTTCCTACATCTTCTAAATTTAAATTAGTCAAAAAAAAAAAAAAAAAAGAAAGAAAGAAAGAAAGAAAGAAAGAAAGAAAGAAAGAAAAATCTTCATGACCGTGCCTCTTGACCAGCCAGCTGAGCCTGAGTGCTGTTCTGGCCTCGCAGCATGCTGACTGCACTGGTCTAAGCCTTTGTGAGCACTATGGACATCAGAGTGTCCCGAAGAATGTGCAAAAGAAAGGCCGCACCCAGCTTGGCTCTGCTCAACGAGAAGCACTTCATGCTGCAGACAGTGTGATTTTAGAACTATAGCTTTAAGTCAAAGCCAAACAGGAGAAAATGGTTATTGAAAGTTAAGCAAATATCTATAACTAATTAGGAAAAAGTAGTAGTTTATTTGGGAAACTATGTTCAGCAGAGGCTCTGATGCTGTTCACACACTGCTGGTTTACAGAATTTTGACACTGATGGAGAGATTTCATTCTGAGTGTTGAGGGTTTTTGAATCTCTTTAGTGGAACAGTACACTGAAAAACAATCGAGATAAAAATGGTTTCACCCTTGGGGTTGGGGGGTTGGGAAGAGAGATCAACTATGCTGGGAGAGCTCAAAACCAGGTACAGTGGTGCATCCCAGTAATCCCAGTGCTGGGGAAGCTGAGACAGGAGGATCACTCTGTATCTGAACTGTGTAGCAGGATGCTGCATCAAATAAGTAACAGGAAGCTAAAGTCAAAATGGATTAAAGATCTAAACATTAAAGCAAAAACACTAAATCTCCACGAAGAGAAAGTAGGAGGAACTCTTGAAGACATAGAGGTAGGCAAAGAGTTCATGAACAGAAATCAAATCACACGGGTAATACTTGAAAGAATTAACAACTTGGAATGCCTCTTATTGAGAAGTTTTTGCACATCAAAAGAAATTACCAACAAAGTGAAGACAACCCACAATGTGGAAAAAAATCTTGACTAATAAGCACTCAGACAAAGTCTGCTCTCCAGAATTTATAAAGTGCTAAAAACATTAGGGTCCCAAAATTTAAAGACTCAATCCAGAAACAGCCATCTAAGATGAACACACACTTCTCAGAGGAAGAAATTAAAGAAGTGAATAAATATATGAAAAACTGCTCCACATCACTAGCCATCTATGAAATGCAAATTAAGACAACACTGATTTCTGGCTCAATGGAATAAGCGCTTCCCTGGCAGGCGCAAGGGCCTGAGTTTAATCCCCCTTTCTACAAAAATAATTAAATAAATAAAATTTATTTAAAAAAAAAAAGACAGCACTGATTTCTCTATGATAGCCATACTTTCTGAGGTGAGCTCATAGAGAAATCAACCAACAGTAAATGTTGAAAAGTCTGTGGGGAAAAGGAACCCTTCTCCATTGCTGGTGGGAATGTTGATACAACCATTATGGAAATCAATGTGGAGAATCCTTAAAAACCTAGGACTGTAAATTCCATTCAAACCAGCAATCCCTCTACTGGGAATTTTCTGGAGGAACTGAAAAAGTTATATCATAGTGATATATAGGTACCTATAGCAGCACAGTTTCTGACAGCCAAATCTTGGAGGACAACCACTTGAGGAATGGATGAACAAGATGTGTTATTTTTACACAATGGAGTATTACTCAGCTATAAAGAATGATAAACTCAAAGCCTTCATATTTAAGTGGATGCCACTTGAAGTTATACTCATAAGTGAAATAAGCCAGACCTACATGTATAAATATCATATAGTCTCCCTAGTATAAGAATTCAAAAGAAGAAATAAAAATAGAAAGATAACACAAGTAAAAGGAAAGTGAGAATGTGAGGATTAGACAATGATGAGATGGCAAGGAAAAGAGCTAGGAAACATGACAGGGGCAAAACCATATACTTATATGTACAAGATGGTTAAGGCAAGGATCCTGAGAATCCTCAGAAGGTTTTCCAAACTAGCAGTTAATTGATAGGATTCTCACCCTAAGTATATATGCTGATACCTGTGAACTGAGCAACTGCTTTGAAGATAGCAATATGTAATACTACAGTCATGCTTGGAATGCCTGTCATTCTGGTCTTCTAAATATGTGTTGATGGTCACGTCATACCAATTACTGCTATACTGTGTCTCAAGCAAATGTTTATTCAAAAAGTGCAATAAATGAAAACAAGAGACAAGGAAAAACTGTCACAGGACTATCCTGCTACAATGCTGTATATGATTAGATTTCTAAACTTATGTGTTTATTCCTATTTTATTTTTTTTATTTTTTTCTTCATATTCTGTAGGGACTTAATTTTTACATATCAATACTTGATGGAAAATACCTGTTCCATGTTATGCCTAAGATGTTTGATATTCAGACAGATAGTGAGGTTAAGTTCAGCTGCCTATGTTGTAGGGTAATAACAATAAGCTTCTCTTCTGGAGAGTTAACAACCTAAGTTTGCAGACTAAAAATTAGAGAAAAAGAAGGGCTACAGGGACGGCTATCATTTCGGCCCTAGCCTTTTAAGGTCACTGAAGACATAAGGGAACTTGTACTGTAACATTATGTAACTCAGTTGTGTCCCAAATTTTCTGATCAAGGAGATTATGGAGCCACATAAGAATGTGATCGATGATGTAGAGTGTGCCTGAGGAGAGTCACATGGAGGGAAAACATTCTCTCAGCCTTTCACAGACAGCAAATTGGTCAAGCATCGGCTGTGATTCATCCACATGGCTGATACTGACAAAGTATCTACAAACTGCAGTGCAGGGTTTCAGGATAAATCCTGAGGGGACTTGATTGACCTTATCAGATACAAAAGCCACATTTCTTGTTATATAGGTCTTGCTTTATCTTGGTCTTAACCATCCAGCAGAAAAGTATAAAAATGAAGTATAAAAAGTAAAGTCATATTAGTATGCTTGGCTGTAAAAGGCTCAAGTAACAACTTCTGACATTGTCAGTCTAACAGAAAACACACTACTATTATGGACTTCTGAACTATATGGAAGTATTTTGTTAAATTCACACACCTACAATATTTAAATGACAATGGAATACCTTTCCTTGACAGAACTAAACAAAACAATGGGATACAAATGAACAACCATTTTGTATCTGTATATTCAAATTAGGATAGATGTACAGCTACATTCTCTTAATTCAGTGAAAGATTTGTTCTAATAGTGTTTGTGGACAGGATGTCAAGTCTGCATTTTGTACAATGATTAACCACTAAAACAACAATATGTAATGTATTAATTATTGAAACTGTCCTATTAATTGGTTTTGAAACTGTCAAATTGTTATTTGTTTCTCAATGAAATTATTTTTTTAAAAAGTAGTTGATTTTGTCTTTTTTTTTTCGATTGTTCATGCTTTTTCTCTTAGTCTCTTTTACATCTCTTTCTTTTTTCTTTCTTCTTCCAGTATCACTTACATATATCTGGTAATATGAATAACTGGTTGGAAAACCACACCATGCATAACAACAAGTACTGTGAAATTCATATTAGTCTGTCAAGTGAAATTCTGTGTCACTTGTAATTTTCTGTTTTATTTCTAATTTTCACTCTCTTTAAAAAAATATATAGAGGAAAAAATCACTTCACTCCATTCCCTTCCCAGCCTTTGAGTGACCTCTGCCTAGACAGGAATTGGCAAAATTAGAATATATCCACTGAATAAAAAAACTTACTATAAAAGTGCCACCTTCTATTTTGTGTTTGGTCTATAATTTCATCTTATCTCACTCCAAGTACATATCTCAAGGTATTACTTTGCCAATACTAAGAACACATTAGATAAATATATTTTCTTCAATCAGTATTTTCAAAACATTATTCTTTATATGTACCAAAATAAATCCAAGGATGGATTTATTCTTGGCTGCAGCATATCAGGAATTTCTAAGTTACAGCTCTCACCCATCCAACAAAGGGAAAAAAAAAACCTACAACAAAGAAAACTCAGCAGTTTTTCTTAGACCCTTCAGAGAGGAGTAGTTGGAGAGCATACAAACATCTCTCATCTAGAGAAATAGGTGAATCCCTTACCCAGGGCAGAAGTCACAAGGTGTCTATGGTGAGAGCTCTGAAATGGTAATGTAGTGAACTTTCTGAAGTATGAATACAAACTCACAGAAAAAGGAGAAATCCCATGGGCTGTAGCCTGAGACGGACATCGTATTCTGTTGAGTTTTACCTCTGTAAGCCCTGTCAAGGTCTTGTGTTGAAGAGTCACCACAGATTTCCTCTTTGCTCTGTAGGAGAGAAAAGACTAGTGACTGAAATGTACTCCATGTTCTCTACAACAAAACCTTATTCTCAAGGGAAAAGAAGACGTTGTCAAAAATCTGATATGATGTGCAGGAAGGGAATTTTTTAGTTCAGTCCCTTTCTTCTCCTGTCTCACCTAAGAAGGAAAAGCTACACTATAGAAGCTGTGGTTGTCAAATGCACAGTCCATTCAGTTCAGTCTGGCCTTGAGCTGACTGTGTAACCCAGTGTGACCTCAAGAGTACAAGGATCCTCTCCTGCACACCCTGAGTGCTGGGGCAACAAGCATGCCATGCCACTAATAACACCAGAAACCCAGTAGTGGTCTTCTCCAAGAAGAGATCAATTCAGAACTGCATACAAACGCACAGAATAGAATGACAATAGTCATCACTTAAAATAAAATTTAGTTACTGTGTAAGCGAAATATTTAAAATATACTATTAAGTGAAAAGTATAAAAGACAGAGAGAGAGAAGAAAGACTACAGTAGGAAGTGGGGAATAATACTCATTTATGAGGTACCTATGCCAATGGAGGAGGATTATTACAGTTTGAGTACAATCTGAGTGTGTTCCTAAAGTTTTGTGCCCTTAGTGTGCCAGTGATGAGAGATCTTAAAACTTTAAGAGTCTTGTCTGAGTGTGAAGTAACTAGATTAGTACAGGTCCTGCCCTCAAGAGGGATTCTTGTATCTCCCATGGGACCCTCGCTAATCCCTCCAAGAATAGTTGTTCATTATACAAAGAGAAAGAGTGAGCCCTGAAGCACTGTGGCTTCCTGCCTTACCCCATGATCTCTTTCACACGCAGTCCTACAATTGTGAAGCCACCCATCATGCACTCTTCAGCAGAAGTTGTACAGATGTGTCCATGCCTTTGAACATCCAACCTTTCACACCTTCAGCTACACAATCCTCTTTCATATATGAAGTGCCCAGCCTCAGGTACTTTTCATGACAACAAAAACTGACTTAATACAAGGATGGCGGTATTGAAGTTGGACATAGATTGAATTAAATATATAAATGAAGCCAGGCGTAGTCATGCACGCATACACTCTTAGCTCCTTAGAGGCTGAGACTAGAAGAGCTGCTCAAGTTTGAGTACAGCCCGGTGTACTTAGCGAGTGGGCAAACCTGCACTGCATAGCAAAGCCTTATCTTTATAAGGAAACATACATAAATACATAGTCTGGATAAGCATTAAAAACACTCTTCATAGCCAATAAAAATATTTTTAAAGTAGTATAACTCATACACTACAGGAAGAGGAAAAATCAGGTCTGAGTACAGAAAAGTGATTTCCAAGAAAAAAAAAGAATAAAAAATGATCTGTTACAAGAGTCGTCACTGCAAACCACCACAGATGACTGTGGCTGGTCAAGCAAAAAGACTATTTATTGAGTGGCTTTCAAGTAAGTGAGTGGAGAACCAGGTTTATGACTAAATGTGTGAAAATAATGTTCTGAACCATATAACAGAAAATGCTTTTGAGAAAGCCTCCGCCACTGGTTCTGTCACTCACAAACAGTAGAGATCACTTCTATTCCTGGCAAGTTACCTGATTCTCTGTTATTTCTCCTGGAATCAGCCAGCATACTCTTCCTGTACACAGACACAGATAAAACATTTGCCTCCATCACCATAGCCAGATGCTCTGCCATCACTGTCCCCTCAAAATCAGCTCAGCACACTGCATCCCTCCTCAGACCACTAACTTGTGAGTTGGGTCCTCTTAGGGAGCTGCTTCCTTGGTGCAGATATGAACGCATATCTGGGCCACAGGCACAAAGGAAGTTGTGAATCAAGTTTTCTGGCTTCCACCATGGGAAGGTGAGATGCGAAAAGGAGGACAGTTGCCAAACACGCAGGATTATGTTCAAAAGTTCTAGCCAGTCAGAAAAACTCAAGCCAAGAGATGGTTAGAACATTACAAATTTATACAACTGCCTGAAATTCTAAAACACGATGATCTCATTTCTTAAACAAAAAGAATATTCATTGTCCTTACTCAAGGTTACATATGGAATGAAAAGCCATTTGTGTTTATATAAAAAATGAGGATAAAATTCTTAATCAAACAATTTAATGTGCCCTTTTTGTTACCTAAATGCAAAATATTTGAGGTTTAAAATTTTTCTTCAAGAGCCAGCAAAATAGCTCAGTGGATTAAAGCACCTGCAAGCAGGAGCTGGGGCTGGGGGTTTGATCCCCAGGCCTGCCTTGCTGGCCCACCTCCACGGTGCCCTGGGGCAGCAATTCAGACTGGGCATGGGGTGTCCACCTGTAATGCCAGCTCTTGGGAGGCTGTAAACAGTTGGATCACTCTGAGTCCAATTTAGTAGTGAGAACCTGAGCACCCTGTACACCCTTCCCTAAAATAAGAAAAAAAAAAATTCCTTCAGACTTCCATTCTTTGGTCTAGTAGGTAAGGATTGTGGAAGTAATCATTTTGTCCTACTGAAACATAAATAGCCGATCAGGCTACAAACAGCTTTTCTTGCATCCATGAGAGAGAGGAGGACACAGGGTAAATCGCTGCCCCCTACACTGAGAAACAGTGACACAGATGCAGGGAGTCACAGCTTGTTGTAACAGAAATTGCTCTGGAATCAGTGCCAGAGTCAGAAAGCGGATATGAAATTAATGAATTGCTGGAGTCACTGGGTAAACACGTTTAATAGTTAAAAGCTCCATGGAGACCAAGTCATAGGGAAGTCCCATCAATTCATTAAATTTTATTTCCAGAAACTCAAGAAGACTCTCACAATAAATATTGGAGAAAAATTCCCTCATGCTTGTTATAAGGAGAAAAGAAGGAAACATTTTAGAGTACATCAATACTCTGTTTGTTTGGGTTTTTTGAAACAGGATTTCATTATGTTATCCAGGTTGAACTTGAACTCACTATGTAGCCCAACCTGACCTTGAACTCATGGTGATCCTCCTGCCTCTGTAGCACTGGGATTATAAGTATTTGCCACTAGTGGGACTTAGAATGTACTATTTCAAAACGCCTGTGCTCAGGACAAGCTAGTAAATCAGCGTAATCTGCTAGAGTTTCATCATGTCTAAATGAGCTATATGGGAATCATTAAACTCAGGCTGTTCTAGGCCACCTGTGGGAAAAGGAATGAACTAACTGCAGCTCTGTCTAGCACTTCTGTCCCACTTAGGACCTGGGTTCAATTCAATACCAAAAAGAAAAGAAGGAAAAGGAAAAAAAAAAAAGAAAGGGAAAGGAAA
>PVKA01037997.1:0-20597 GCA_004027165.1 Ctenomys sociabilis | reverse complement strand
TTGAATCTTTGATATAATTCAGCTATAAAAAAACCTGTAAATATAATTTCATGTATGCACCTTGTACAGTACCAAAACGTTATGAAAACAGTTTGCAATGTATTAATTCATCGACTCTGTATGGTTAAGGTGTCTTGAAACTGTCTGATTGACATTTGTATTTTAATAAAATAAAAATAAATGGAAAAAAAAGAAATATAGTATTCAAACTCTCAAAGCATTAATACATCATGTAGAGTAGTATATTTTCACAGTCAGGATCCTACATTGTGGATTATTCTATAAATTATAAGTATCTGTTACCTTTGAGTCAAATACTTCTTTCTTTTCTTTTCTTTTACCAAAGGAATTTTACTTCAAATGCATCAGGGAACATTCACATTTAAACAAAGTGGTAAACAGGTGCCTTGTAAAAGAAAAATCCGTGGTGTAAAGATTTTGATTTTAGTTTTTGAATTAAAAAAAAATACTTGGGGGCTGGGAAGATGGCTCAGTAGAATAAGCACTTCCCTGGCAAGTGCAAGGGCCTAAGTTCAATCCCTGGTATCTGAAAATAAAATTCTATAGGAAAAAATCCTAGCTATTGCTTTAGGAAAGGGAAGGGGAACAAAGAGTTTTAAGGGTACAGTGTCAAATTAGTATCAAACTTGAGAAAGTAAGTCACTTTTGTTTGGCTTAAATTTACAAATATACTTTTTTTTTTCCTTGAGCATCACCCTTTTATTTTTTTATTTTAATTTTTGTTTCATTGAAGTACAAATATCAATGAGACATTTTTAAGATACCTTGACAAGATGGATTTGATAAATTAATACATGGCAAACTGGTTTTTTTTAATTTATTTTTTATTTTGTTGAAATACAAATATCAATCAGACAGTTTTAAGACACCTTAACAGGACAGATTCGATAAATTAATACACTGCAAACTGTTTTCATACTGATTTGGTATCGTACAAGGTGCATACATGATATTATACTTACAGACATTATTATAGCAGATGTCTCTTATCAGTAAATTAAGAGTGTAGCTGTTTACTTATCTTATTTTTTATGCCTGAATTATATCAAAGATTCAATGATTAATACTTTCTACCTTGTTATTTTCCTAATGGATGACCATAGTACTAGAAGCCGACATAATATGCTGTCCAACCACCATTAGTGCATATCTTACCTCTCATAGGATTATGTAGAAGCACAGCGTTATCTATCCCAACTGTACTGTCTATGCTATTCCCCCTACTGGGAATTTTTCCAAAGGATCTGAAAACATTGTATCATAGTGATTGATATATGTGTACCTATGTTTATAGCAGCACAATGTGTGATAGCAAAATCTTGGAAACAACCAAGATGTCCATCACATGCAAACTGTTTTGATAATGTTTTGGTATCCTATAAGGTGCATACATGATATTATACTTACAGACATTATTGTACCGTATGACTCTTATATACTTTAAAAAGAGGAAAATATCATACTTTATGTTCAAATTTAAAAGCTGAGGTCCCAGTTTATTTGCTGAAATAGCTTTAGGTCATGGCTGATCTGCTGAAATAGCTCAGCAGCATAAGTGCCTGCCTGGCAAGTGGAAAGTCCTAAGTTTAATACCGGTACCACCAAAAACAAAGAAAAAAAAATCTTATACTTATACATCATCATATAGAAATATATTTTATGGTTCTTCCACTTCAATAATGTCCTAATTCTATACAATTTATATAACCTATTTAATTTTTATTAAATAAATACACATTCATTGCAAACAAGCATAAGGTAATGAGCTCAATCCTAAGTACCAAAAAACAAAAGACCAACAAAAACTTATTATATTATAATGGAAGTATGCATTTTTTAAAAGACTCTTGGAAAGAGAGTTAAAGGCCAACAAACATATTTCAACCTTACATTTTTATGTTAAAATTAACAGCTTCATACTATACAAAAATGTGCACACCCAAGAGGGCAATTTGAAACAGCTGAACTATGGTACCTACAAACATATAAATGGATAAAGAAAATGTATTATATGTATACAATATAATGTTTTTCAGCCATGAAGAACACTGAAATTGCATTGTTGCAGAAAAAAAGGCCACAATTGGTGATCACCATGGTAAGGGAAATAAACCAAACTCAGATAAATATGTTTTCTCTTATATGTAATACCTGAAAAACATCATAAAATTAAAAATGTTAGCATATGAGTGATAATGTCCTCCCTTCTCTCTGGACACCACTAGACTCAGTCCAGGCAGGCATATGTGTAGAAGAGCTTCTGCTCTGCTAGGTCCGCTGTATCCCTCTAGACATAGCCTAGACCCAGCATACAGGCCTGTTGTGAAACTATGCAGCTGAAGTCCCTGCAAGAGGCTAGGGGAGAGAACAACCCAGCTAATCCAGGAGCAGATCATCTTGCCAGAGGGGCACATCAGGTTCACTTCCACTGGCTCCAGCAGGAAGAAGTTGTGTACAGCTACCAGAACCAAGCCAGGCACATTGAGATGAATTTAAACTTCATAGATCCAGACCTGGTAAGTTGAGACACTTTGTTAGACCCAGATCTATAAGAGCAGGCTCCCTCTCTCTCTCTCTTAACCAAGAAAGGGGGCAAAAGGGAACTGAAATGATCCAATCTGCCTGGAAGATGATCATATAAAAATTATGGGAACTAACTTAAATACAAAATCTCAATTTAATATCTGCTTAGCTTTACAGGCATAATGTTTGCAATTACTATCTAAAATAAAAACCCAATAGTTACTAAAGTTTGTCAACTCCTAAATATCACTATCTATTATGAGTGTTCCTAACTGTGGTTCTTTAAATACAAAACTATAACTGCCTTAACCATATAATCTCTCTTGGGTAAGATTTTTGTAGATGCAGTTCCATATAACTGCACCAAAGCTCCCCACCGAAGATCAGATGACAGTGCTACATAAAATGAAAAAGAGAAGGAGCAAATGCAATCTCAGGCTCTGAGTCCACTGAGAACAAATGCAGGACACACTAGCATAGAAGAAACAGGAATTACACTCCAAAAAGTCTGAATTAATGGAGCTGAAGTAAAGAAACAACTGCAGAAAGGTATAAAGGAACTCAGATGAGAAATAACCACACAAATAAAAAAAGAAATCTCTGAATTAATAGCATCTGAAGAAAAGAATCAAAACATATAGAAGAAATTACATTAGAAATAATATCTAAAGTAAAAAATTAAAGGATAAATATGATGAAAGAATTAATAACTGCTTCTAATTAAGGCATGATAAAAAATAAAGAGAGAAAATCGATGGAAACCTTGAATGAGGAATATAGGAAAAAAATAGATCAGCATGAAGCAGAGTCAAAGAGATGCAGAGGACCTTAAAATCTCAATCACAAGCTTACAAAACTGTTTCAATGAAAATGAAGATAGACTTTAAGATTTTTTTAGGAAACAGGGATTGAACTAAGGTCTTTTAGCTTGCCATTCAAGAGCTAATTCTACTGAGCTATCTCCAAAAGCCCCCATCTTCCCAGGCCCCTGCAGTTTAGATATTGAAGGCACAATCGCACCTAATGAAGAAGAGAGAAAATATGTCTTTAAAACACCCCGGATGGTGCTGGGAAGATAGCTCAGTAGAATAAGCACTTGCCTGACAAGTGCAAGGACCTGAGTCAATCCCTGATTCTGTAAAAAAAAAAAAAAAAAAAAAAAAAAAAAAAAAAAAAAAAAAAAAAAAAAAAAAAAAAAAAAAAAAAAAAAAAAAAAAGAAAGAAAAAACTAGGATACAGGAAAAAGAAATTCATTATCTGAGAGATGATACAAAAATGAAAAATGTGTGATTAATAGACATCAATGAGAAAGAAGGAGGAAATATAAACGATAAAAATGATTATGGGCAGAAGTAATGGCAGAAAACTTCCCAAATACAGGAAAACAATCTGACATACAGGAAAACAATCTGACATTCAGAGAAACAAAGCATATACAACTCCAAAGAACACCAACCCAATTAAAAACACACTGAGGCATATAATAGTCAAGATCCCACAAATTCAGCACAAGAACAATATACAAAAAGCAGCTAAAAAGCAGATCACATTTAAAGGAAACTCATCAGAATAGTGGCAGACTTCTCTTCAGAAAACATCAGGTCAAGAAGAGCATGGAGTGGAGTACTTTAAGTCCTCCATGAAACAAATTCCAGCCAACTGGTATACTCTGCGAAACTCTCAAGTTTGGTAGAGAAGTGAAATATTTCCATGACAAAGAAAAACTAAAGAATTTCAATACTACACAGACCACATAAAGATATTCTAGAGAGGGACCAAAGTGAAGATAATTTCACAGGTGAGAATGGAAAGAGCCCACCAAATAAGGCAAAAAAAAATAATAAGCACAGGAGAATAAGTGGTAAACAACAATCATAAATCATAATCATAAATCAATATATGGAAATTATAATCATCAATGTAAATGTATTCAATTCATCCATTAAAATAAATAGACTCGCACAGTGGATGAGTAAGCAAAAATCCAAAAATATGCTGTGCACAAGAAAAACACTTACTTCATAAAGAAATCCATAGGCTAAAAGTCAAAGGATGTTAAACAACAGTACATGCCCCAGCACCTCATAAAAAAGAAGGGATAGCAATCCTGTTTGCAGACAGTTTTAACTTTAAACCAAGAATGATCAAATGCTATAAAGAAGGCTAGTACATACTGCTTAGGGGAAAAATTCAAAAGGAAGATGTAACACTCATGAATATGTATGCACCAAAAACAGTAGCACCAAACTATATAAGACAAATTTTAATCGATACTATAAAACCTAATATCTAATACTGTAATCTTAACAGGAGACTTAGCATCCCATTTTGTGAAAAGATAAGTCACACAGACAAAGTTTTTGCAAAGAAGTAGCAGAACTGAATCAGAGCTTGGAATAAATGGATCTGGTGGAAATACGCAGAGTGTTCAACCAAACCACAACTGAATACATATATTTTTCAGCTGCATATGGGTCATTTTCTAAAATAGAACACATACTTGTCCATAGGTCATGATTAAGTATATGCAAGAAAACAGAAATTATCCATTCAATATTATCTGATGACAATGCAATAAAACTGGAAATAAATGAAAACAGTAACCAGAAAAAAATCATTAATACATGGAAATTAAATAACACTCTCCTCAACAATTAATGTGTCACAGATGAAATTAAAAAACAAATTAAACAATATCTACAATTCAATGAAAATTCAAGCAAAACATCTGAACTCATGGGATATAATGAAATCAGTTCTTAGAGGGAAATGTATAGCTGTTTACTTACACATTAAGAAAACAGAATGAGAACAAGTAAACACCCTCATGCTGCACCTAAAACACCTAGAAAAGGAAGGGCAAACCAATCCCAAAGTCCAAACATGGGAAAACATCATAAAGATTAGAGCAGAAATTAATTCAATTGAGATGAAGAAAACAATTCAAAGAATCCATAAATCAAAAACTTGGTTCTTTGAAAAACTAAATAAAGTTGATAAGCCTCTTGCCAACCTCATCAAAAAGAGGCAAGAGAAAACTCAAGTACATGCAATAAGGAATAAAGAGGGTGAAATTACCACAGACCCAGCAGAAATTCAGAAGATTATCAATAGTTCCTTCGAGAATCTTAACACTCACAGAATAGAAGACACAGAAGAAACGAACAGATTCCTCGAAAGGTACAAATTATCAGAACTGAATCAAGAAGATATAACAACTCTCAATAAGCCAGTAACAGCCAACGAAATACAAAACGTAATAAAAAGCCTACTGACAAAGAAAAGTCCAGGTTGTGATGGATTCACAGGTGAATTCTACAAGAAATTTATAGAAGATATAATCCCCACACTCCACAAACTCTTCAATGAAATTGAAAAGGAAACAGTCCTCCCAAAATCATTTCTGGAGACAAGTATAATACTGATTCCAAAACCAGGGAAAGACACAACCAAAAAGGAGAACTACAGGCCAATTGCCTTCATGAACATAGATGCAAAAATCCTCAATAAAATATTAGCAATAGAATACAGCAAATCATCAAGAAGATTATAAACAATACCCAGGTAAGATTCATGCCAGAAATGCAAGATTGTTCAAAATATGCAAATCTATAAATTTAATACACTATATTAATAGAGCCAAATCCAAAAATTGATCTTGCAATTGATGCAGAAAAGGCTTTTGACAAAGTCCAACTTTCATTCATGTTCAAAATTCTATAGAAAATTAGAGGAGATGGCCTGTACCTCAATCTGATAAAAGCCATCTAGGGCAACCCAATGGCTAACATAATTCTAAATGGAGAAAAACTGAAATCTTTTACTCCCATACATGGTACAAGATAAGAATGTCCTCTATCACCACTCCTATTCAATATAGCTCTAGAATCATTATCTAGAACCATTAGACGAGAGAGAAACAAAAGGCATAAGCATAGGTAAAAAAGAAGTTAAACTATTATTTTCAAAAGACATGAAACACTATATGGAAGACCCAAAAATCTCTTCTAAGAAGCTACTAGAATTAATACACAAGGTCAGTAGCATAACAAACTACAAAGTCAATACCCAAAAGTCAGTGTCATGCCTCTACATAGATAACAAACACACTCAGATGGACATTAGCATAACAATAACTTTTACAATTTCACCATGGAAAATGAAGTATCTTGAAATTAATCTAACTAAAGAAGTCAAACATCTTTTCAATGAAAATTACAGTACTCTGAGAAAAGAGATTGTATAAGATTTCAGAAAATGAAAAGATATTCCTTTCTCTTTGATAGAAAGAACCAACATTTTGATCATGGCAATTCTTCCAAAATTGTTATACATATTTAATACAATCCCTATCAAAATACCAGCAGCATACCACACAGACCTTGAGAAATCATTCCCAAAATTGATTTGGAACCAGGAAAGACCTAGAATAGCAAAGGCAATCCTGGACAACAAAAACAAGGCAACAGGCATTACAATTCCTGACTTGAATTTATACTACAAAGCAACTGTTATAAAATCAGCATGGCAATGGCAGAAACATAGACCTGAGGATCAATGGAATAGATTACAAGATGCAGAAATAAGAAAAAACACACTCAGCCACCTTATCTTCAACAAAGGGACTACACATGCTTACTGGAAGAAAGAAAGGAATTTTGCAAAGGGTGCTGGGAAAACTGGCTCTTTGCATGCCAAAAACAAGAACTGGACCCAGGTCTATCACTGCGCACTACATTAAAGTCAAAATGGTTTGAAGATCTAAATATTAAACAGAAACACTAAAACTGTTGGAAGAGAACTTAGAAGGAATTCTTGAAGTCACAGGGGTAGGTAAAGATTTCATGAACAAAACTCAAACCACATGTATAATACTTGAAAGAGTTAAGTATTCTAATTGTGCTGCTATAAACTGGGACCTCCTATAATTCAGAAGTTTTTGCACATTAAAAAAATTACTAACAGAGTGAAAGGACAACACACAAAATTGGAAAAATCTTAATTAATAAGCACTCAAAAAAGTTGTGATTTCTAGAATTTATAAAGAACTAAAAAAACATGAGAGCCTCAAAATTTAAAGACCCGATCCAGAAATGGGCATCCAAGATGAATACACACTTCTCAGAGGACAAAATTAAAGAAGCGAATAAATATATGAAAAATGTTCCACATCACTAGCCATCTGTGAAATGCAAATTAAAACAACCCTGAGATACCATCTTACCCCAGAAAGAGCAGCTATCATGAAAAAATAAATCAACAACAAATGTTGGAGAGGCTGAAAAGGAACTCTTCTCCACTGCTGGTGGGGAATGTAGACTGGTGCAATCATTGTGGAAATCAGTGTAAGACTCCTTAAGAAACTAGGACTGGAAATTCCATTCAAGCCAGCTGTACCCCTACTGGGAATTTTCCCAGGAGAATTGAAAATGTCATATCATAGTAATATATATGTACCTATGTTTATAGCAGCACAATTTGTGATAGCCAAATCTTGAAAACAACCAAAATGTCTGTGCACTGAGGAATGGGTGAAAAATATGTGGTGTTTTCATACAATGGAGTACTACTCTGCTATGAAGAATTATAAACTTGAAACCTTCATATATAAATGGATGCAACTTGAAGATACACTGATAAGTGAAATAAACCAGACCCACATGTGTAAATATTGTATAGTCTCCTTAGTGTGAGAATTCAAAAGAAGAAATTAAAATTGAAAGGTATAACACAACTAAATGGAAAGCAAGAACTTAAGGTTTAAAGTAAAGAGAGTGCAAGGAGAAAATCTGGGAAATATGGCAGGGGCAAAACCATTCATTTATATACACAAAATAGTTGAGGCAATGATCGCAAGAAACTCCATCAGGTTTTTATGGCAGGATTCTCATACTGACTAATTATATATGCTGATAACTTTGACATAAGCAACTGCACTGTGGATAGCAATGTGTAATACTAGGTCATACTGGACCTGTCTTTCTGGTCTTCTAAATGCCTACTGCTTCTAATTTCATGTCAATTACTGGTACACTCTCTCTCAAGTAAATGTTTGTTTAAAAAAAAGTAAAAAAGGTAGTAAATGAAAGCAAGAGAAAAGAAAAAAGTTGTATTACAATGTTATATATGTTTAGATTTTAAATTTCTTTGTTAAATGTGTAATTGTTTAATTGTCTCTTTGTTACTATTATTTTTATTCCACATTTTTCATATTTTATTTGGATAAACTTTAGCATATGAATGATTAATGGAAAATACCTGTTCCATGCTACCTCTAAGGCATTTGATATTCAGATTGTGATGTTACGCGCAACTGCTTATGTTATAGGATAATAATATCATTAAGTTTCTCTTCTGGAGGATTAACAGCCTATGTTTTCAGACCAAAAAATTAGAGCAAAAAAAGGGGGTAGAAAGACAGCCAATGTTTTGGCATGATCCCTTCAAGGTCAGGAAGGACTTAGGACATAAGAGAATCTATACTGTAACATCCTTTAGCTTAGTGCAGTCTTGCACATTTTCTGATGAAGGAGATTATGGGGCCACAGAGGAATGTGATCAGTGATGTAGAGTGTGCCTAAGGAGAGTCACATGGAGAGAAAACATTCTCTCAGGCTTTCACAGAGAACAAACTGGTCAAGCAATGGCCATGACTCATCAACACAGCTGACAGTGACAAAGCATCTACAAAGTACTGTACAGGATTTCATGATAAATCCTGAGGGGATTTGAGTGATCTTGTCAGATATAAAAGTTACATTCTTTGTTATATAGGTCTTGCTTTATCTTGATCTTAACCATTCAGCAGAAAAGTATAAACATGAGCTCTAAAAAGTAAAGCCATATTAATATGCTGAGTTGTAAAAAGCTCAAATCAACAAATTCTGACATTTCCCATCATGCAGATAACCCACTACTATTACCAGACCCATATGTGTAAATATTGTATAGTCTCCCTACTGTAAGATCTCAAAAGAAGAAGTAAAAATTGAAAGGTATAACAAAATTTTTACAGACTACTGTACTATATTACATTACTTTGCGGAATTCATGCACCTACAATATTTGAATCGCAATGTAATGCCCATTTCTGACAAAAGTAAATAAAAGAGTGGGATACACATGAAGGACCAGTTTGTAGTGAAAAAATATGTATGTGTATATCTGTACAAACAACATCGTAAGAATATATATGCAGTTGCTTTCTCTTAGTTCAATGAGAAGGATTTGTACTAACAGTGTTTAGAGAAGATATATCTGCATCTTTTACTATGAATAATTACTACAAAGATAACAATATGCAATGTATTAATTATTATAGCTATTGTACTAACCTGCTTTGAGACATTCTCATTGCTATTTTTTTCTCAATAGAATTAATAAAAATAAAGTCATGAAATCAGGAGGGAGAGTAGAGGGAAGTAAAAATGGTTGGTTTCATGAGAGTGAGAATGATCATAGTACATTACATGCACGTACAAATATGACAAGAGACCCACTAATCTCTATACTTAATATATATTAAAACAGCAGCAAACAAAAACTGGAAGGAAAGTAAAAAAAAAAAGCCACTGCCAAGCTGTTATTTAAATTGTCATTAGTATACACATGTTTCAGCACATTTTATTATAAACAAAGGAAAGTGTGATTTTAGCTCTTAATATTAACAATTGCCTCATTCAGAAGTTTAATCTAATTAGATTTCATTCATTTTTCTGCATTGGAAATGTGAGAATAATATTAATGTTTGTTTAGATAAATTATACATACTATCAAATAAATGCAATTTTAGAATAGAATCAGTTTATCCTTCCCCAAAGTTTTTACTCAAACAAGTCTGATATCTCTCTCACGTCAGTAATTTCTCTTTATTATTGTTACTATTTCAATTGAGTTTGAAGATTCTATTTTAATTACAATAAATAAATAATACACCTCTTTTACAGTAATTCTTCTAATTACCACTCCTATAATCTTTATATTCACATTGAAAACATCACTTAGCACAATTGTTGTTATATATTTCCCTCCTTGAATATTCTCTTTAGTTTATCTGGTCAGGATTTTGCACCTACCAAGACTAAAAGGCACTGATGGGATCCATACTGCTGAATGCAATGTTCGTTTTATTTTTACCTTATTTATCTATTCACCCTCATTTAATATAAATACTCTTTTGTCCTTTGTTCACATAAATTTGTCATTCTACTAGCATAATTATGCTCTCTTAGAAGTAATGAATATTTCGAATAATAATATTGCTAATTATGCAATGTTTGATCAATTGGCTTGGGATATGAGGAAATATATAGTATTCATATTTCATATAATGAAATATATAAGTCTGATGAAAATAGACTGCATGGTTTAAACAGAAATGTGTATTTCATAGTTTTGAACACTGAATTTCCAGCATAATGGTGCCATAAATTTGTAGTCTGGTAAGGTCTCTTCCTTCAGTTTGTAGAGGTGCTGTGTCCTGACACCTTTTTGTTAGTGCACAGGCATGGGAGGGCAGGGTATTTCCATATTGAACCCAGATATTTAAAATTCAATTGATTATACTAAAAGAATATTAGATAAAATTATTAGAGAAAATAGAGAAAGTTCCAACTGCTTAATGATCCAAAATACTGAAAGATACAAGTTGAATATTCTGTGACATTATTTTTAAAAGTAATAAAATCAGATATAGTCTATCATCAAACAACTGATTCATAAATTAGGAAATATGTGATGTGTTCAAAATGTATGGTGTTATTTAATTATACTTTAAAAATTAGCATTCATAATACGATATGAAGGGTTTTTTTTTTTTTTTTTTTTGGTGGCTTAGGCTGCCTGAAGGACAGGTTTGGTAATGCAGGGGAAGCTAGAGATCAAACCACAATATTATGTGCCTGACTGTATTTGCTCTGACTGAGCAGGCTCTTAAACAACTGAGCTAACAGGCAGGCCCCCTTGAAGGTATTTTTTAATTAATAAATTAAATATATGTGTACTAATGTATTAATTATTGAAATTGCCCTATCCATCGGTTTTGAAACTGTCTCATTCCTGTTTGTTTCTCAGTACAGTTAATAAAAACTACATTTACTGGAATAATAGCAGAAAAGTTGTCTAATATGGGTAAAAATCAGCATATGAATAAATAAGGCATATGAACACAACATAGCTAGGATCAGAAAAGTAGAACTCCATGATACATCAGATTCAAAATCCCCAAATCCCAACATCCAAGAAAAATTTGGATGCCTGTCTGAAAATAAATAAATGAATAAATAAAATCACTTCAAAAGGTAAACCAATTGCAATTACAATATATTTCTAAACACAAACCCTAAAGTTCAGGAGAGCTTGAAGTGAAATATCTCAAATACTAAAAGAAAACAAATTCCAGTCAAGACTTATATAACCCAGAAAACTATTCTTCAACATTGATGGAGAAGTAAAATATTTCCATCATAAAGAGCACCTAAAGAAATTCATGACCATCAAACCAGCATTTAAAAAAATTCTAAATTATATCCTAGAAAGAGTTGGAGAAAAAGAAGCCCTTTCATTTTCTGGGTGGGAATGTAAAATAGTACAACTATGTACAACTATGAAAATCTACATGGAGTTCCTCATATAACTAAATGTAAAAATTCCATTGGGCTCAGATACTCTCATTCTAGGTATATTCCACAAAGATTAAAGAAAAAGCATATGATACAAATAACAATTTTTAACATGTACACCCAGTACAACAATGCACCAAACTTCATAAAACAAGTGCTACTGGACAAAAAAAGATTAAATAAAAATAAAACCAGCTATAAAAAGGGGCCTCAGTGTCCCACTCTCACAAATTGATAAATCCACTAAACTAAATATCAACAAATAAAATTCAGAGTAGAGCATAATCTTCAAACAAATATAGGGAATGCAGAAATGGCTCAGTAGAATAAGTACTTCCCTGACAAGAACAATGGTCTGAGCCCAATTCCAGGTTCTACCAAAAAAGAAAAAATAATAGAGACCTATAGAGTGTTATACTCAACAATAATAGTATATTTTTTCTCAGAAGTACAGGAAACTTTCTCAAAAATAAAGTAAATGCTAGCCAATAAAGCATGCTTAAATAAATCCAAAAGAATCAAAATTATATCATGCACATTATTAGATCATACAGCAGCAAAGCTAGAAGCCAATGGCAAAAGAAACTATAGAAATTACACAAATACTTGAAAATGATATGATAAACAACACTCTTGATTAATTAACAGGTTACAAAAGGATAAAGGAAGATCAAAACTGTGTCTCCAATTAAAGGATGCCAGCACAACATACCAGGACTCTAAAATTCAAAAATATAGCCCTACGTGTGTTCTATCTTAAAGGAGAATCTAATGCAAATAGGCTGCAAACCCTTTAATGAAATCAAAAGGAAGTATATTCCCAGTCATTCTTGGAAACTAGCATTATTATTGTATTACATTATCCAATTCCAAAACCAGACAAGAATTGAAGAAAAATAACTACAGACTAACATATTCAATGAATATAGAAGCAAAAGTCCTCAACAAAATACTAACAGAGTCATTGAAAATAATTAAGACTATCAGACATAATTACCCAGTAGGCTTCATCCTAGGAATATAGGAATAATTCAATATATGCAAATCAGTAAGTGTAATACATCACATCAATATATACAAGAACAAAATCACGTGATCAGTTCAATACATGCAGAAAATGCCATTGACAAAATTTAATATCCACTCCTGATTTTAAAAAAGCCTGAAGAAAATAGGTATGGAAGAAATTTACCTTAGTCTTATAAAAGCCATTTATGGTATAGGAAGATAGATCAGAGGTCTAAGTTCCTACCTTGCAAGCTCAACGTCCCGAGTTCAATCCCCATTAACACATGCTGTGCAAGCACTGGAGATTCTAGATCCCCTGGTACTCCATAATGGTGGCACAGGCCTGCAATCCCAGAGCTGGAGAGGTTGAGAAAGGAGAATCATTATGAGTACAAATAGCATACTGAGACACTGTGTCAAAAAAAAAAAAAAAAAAAAAAAAAAAAAAAAAAAAAAAAAAAAAAAAAAAAAAAAAAAAAAAAAAAAAAAAAAAAAAAAAAAAAAAAAAAAAAAAAAAAAAAAAAAAAAAAAAAAAAAAAAAAAAAACATTTATGACAAACTTTTTGCTAACATAATATTAAAGAAATAGTAGACAAGAGAAATGGAGAGATTTTGTTTAAATGGGAAGGAAATGAAGAGATGGAAGAGGCAAGGAGAGGAATGTAAAAGGAAGAAAAGAGAATTGAAATGTTCTACGTACATGTGTGAATTCTCCCAAAGGAATATAATCATTATGTAATATTTCCATGAGAAGCAAGATTTGCACTAATAATGGTTGGACAAATTATTATGTTGGCTTCTAGTACTATGGACAACCACTAGGAAGATTACAAGGTAGAAAGTATTAATTATTGAAACTGTGCTATAATTCAGCTTTAAAAAATGGTAAGTATACAGCTACATTCTCTTAATTCATTGATTAAAGACATCTGCTATAATAGTGTCTATAAGTAGAATATCATGTATGCACCTTGTATGATACCAAACCATTACAAAAACAGTTCGGAATGTATTAATCATTGAATGTGTCCTATTAATTTGATTTGAAACTGTCTCATTGCTATTTGTTATTAAAAAATAAATTAAATAAAAAATCATTATGTAATAAATGAATATAATATAAATTTGTACTAATACAAATAAAAACTGAAAAACATTACAGTAAATGATGTATTGCCATTAATTCCCTTAGAATACTTTCCTTTATTATATTTTAGATATATATTGATTTAAAATATATCAATAAGATTTGGTTAACAATATTTCACCTTGCTTTAAGCACATTTATTCTACCAATATTGTCACTTTCTGAGGCAGCACTCAAAGTTGTTTCTCAAGTGTTATCATGTGTGTGAAAAATGGCCAATATGGTTGTACATGCTTTTGGGAGGCTGAACAGAAGGATCTCTGAGAGTTCAAGGGCAGCATAGAATAAAAAGTGAGGTCAAGCCCATCCTGAACTATGTAGCAAGAATCTGTCTCAAATAAACCAACACACCAATCAGTCAAACAAATAAATACAAAAACATGGTGAATGTTGCTATTGAATGCAATTCAAAAGAATGCAGGCTCATAAAATGTTTACTGTATATCTCAGCTCATCTTATTCACCAAATTGTCATTGTGCTATGTTTGACTCTTGAATAAAAGCAAAAATGACTCTGCCACGTTACTTTTCTCTTGTTGCTGGGACAAATAACTGACACTCAAAATGAGGAAAGGAAAGGTTTATTTAGCTCATATCTAGTGGGAATTTCAGTCCATATTCAGTTGGCTTCAAGGCAGGCTGGCACATTGCAGAGGGCAGCAGTTCATGGCAGAGAAATACAGCAAAAAAACAAGCGCACATTGGAGGTATAGTGGCAACAAATACCAATGGAGAGCAACTCTGTTTCCTTTCTGTTGTATTGAGGCTGTCCACTCCAGGTTGGGTGTCACACTCACACTCATAATCCCAGCAATATTTACACCCATAATCCCAGCAGCTCTCAACTCATAATCCCGGTGGATCCTGAGTTAATCACAAACTCTAGAAGTCCACGCCAGGACTGCATGAGGCTTTGTGGGGACAACCAGACATAAACCATACCATTTCAAAGATAGACTATATGAATTGATTCCTCACACTGAGGCTGTCACAAAAATGCAACTAAAGACACTCAAGAAAGATGACTTTCATGATTGTTTGAGAAAATGGCAATAATAATGGGCTGTGTGTATTTAAACCAGTTTACTTCCTGGAAAGCAAGTGCACAAGATAGGTCTATGAAATATGGAGGAGAAGACACTGACAAAACTAGCAAACAGATCAGGAATGAAATGTGGACACAGATGCCTAGATAAATTGTGAGGCCTAAGATTAAGTTGGAAAGTGAATTTATCATAGTCATAATTTCAGTGCATGTTTTTATGGAAGCTATTTAGTCTTGTGAAAGAAGTGGCAAATTGTATATGGTCCACAGTATGAAAGGCACAAGGAAAATATCTAGGGCCCTTGTATTTGGCTTCAGGAAGGAAACTTCTTGATGAACAATATTGTAACCTGATAGAATTATGATAGCAGCGACAGGTTTTCAGCCCTGGAACTAAGCTGTTACATGCAGTGTTGCCAGTAGCATTTAATTTTTCTTAAATTTGGCTGGAAATTTGTTTGGAAGAGGAAATATACCTGTCAGATCTCAGGTCACCTGGGAAGGAATAATGAATCAATAAAGATACGAGCCTAAAAAATAAGACATTTTATTTAAGGATACATAAAATGAGGCCAGTGAGCATAACCCCACCTGTGCCTTTAAGAAAAGAAATGAAGACTGCTGGCTGGACCCTTGCTCATTCCAGTGACAGGATTTGAAGCAGTGTAACTTATGATTATATGTTTATTTTACTTTCTTATGCCTAACTCAGTTGAATCATTTTGTGCTGTAAAAACAACATTAAAATATTTTCCAGTTAAAAAAAATGGGACTGGAGTGATAGCTTAGTGTTTTGGCAAGCACAGGGACCAGAGGTTTTGGTCTTCAGCCCTGCGTGTTGCTCTGGTCCCGCCCCCAGGGCCTGCTGAGCTGGTGAGGAAGTTCCGGTGTGGTGGTGCACACCAGTAATCCCAGCGCTGGGGAGGCTAACAACAGGAGGAGCACAAGGAATCCGATCTGCACAGGGAAACCCTGTAGCAAATACATAAAAATTTAAAAAATTTTTAAAAGGATATATAAAATGTTCCAGGAACGGCTCTGCTCCCAGAAGTCTTGGATAAATGACTGGAATAGAAAAATATGATAAGAGATAAAATTTTTTGATCATGTTAATACATTTAAATAATAAGTAAACTTACAGATACATTTAGAGACATTTACACAAATATAATAACATATGTTAGGAAACTATTTGAAGAAATTTAGTAAATGCTATGTAGTACACAATTTTAGCTACATGTATTTATTTTTTAGATATTTTATAAACAGTACATACTGATGCAGCTTATATATCTTAAGGTTTCAAAAATTCACATAATTTGAGTTTTGAATTACCACCTTGCAAAATTTATTTGATGAGAAATAATTTGTCACTATAACTCTTGCTTAAATATATTTAAACATCTGAATTACTCAGTTTTTAGTTTCTCTTAAAATACATTGTACTCTGATTGTTTGAGGTAATGATTTCAAATTTCATTTTTCAAAATTATTGTCAAAATATTTTAGTAACTATTTCTTTTCAATAGTTGGTTAATTAAATCAATATTCTAGTGTAATTTGATCCAATGGAGTAGTTAAACTGAAACCAATACCACTTTTTTAGTTTACCAAGAGAAAAAAAATATTCACATTTCCACAAAGTGAGAAAGCTTAATCCAAAACTTGTGATTCTCTAAAAGAAAGAAAAGTAGTTACAAAGTAATGTGAAGTATGTATTTTGGTGAATCATGCCACAATATATTTATATGTCCCATTTGCTTTAGTAAATTTTATCTGGCTTTTTAATGGTGCACAGAAATATTTAAGGATGCTGCACACTGGAAATAGTTTTAGGGAACAAATAATTAGCCTTTTGGATGTGTGTGTTCATTTCACACAGCAATCTGTTCCTTCATCTCCTCCTCCTTCCTGTTTTGAAGGCAATCGTGTGTGGTACATGCACCATCTGCAGCCTCACTGACAGGTGCAGGGTCAGTATTATCTTTCCAAGCATGGAGTTTAACACAAACTCGAAATTCCACCAGGCAATTTAGGAGGCTTTGAAACCAACCAAAAACTGAAAATCCACTTCACCAACAGAGCTTTTGTTGGAAATGCTTGTTGCTGAGGTTTTAAGACCATACATACTTAGATTTATCTGACATGAGATATTATCCAAAAATATGCATATATCAATTAATTTTTATGGTAAACGTGGATTTGAAATAATGTAAAGGGAAATATAGCAACATGTAAAAATATTTGATTTATTTTCCTTTATTATTAGGTAATTTTAACTTTTTTTCTTTTCTGATATGGGGTCTTGCTATATAGCTCAGGCTGAGCTTAAATTCATTACATAGCCCAAACTGACCTTTGGAAGTGACAGTCTCATCTCATCCTCTTGAGTTCTGGAATTACAGCTTTCCAACAATATGGCCACTTTTTATTTGATTTGTATGAACAGTTAGACATCTATTAAGGTCCAATTACTTTGCTACAAGGATCCTGTGTTCTCAAACTTTAGAACAGGACTAAGCCCTTTAAGTCTATTTGAATGTGTCGTCATGTAAGGAGACAGGCTCAGAAGTTCCAAAAGGGAAACCTGGAATTTCAATTCAATGTAATGTCATGCATACATATTAGTTTCTACAGCTCAGCTATATTATTATTATTGAAATTAGTTTTTGGGAGTTGATCTGGGTTAGCGATGGCAAATCTTTTATAGCTTTCAATTGTAACAAACACCTAACTGTAGCACATGTGCCATAGGTTCTCTACCACTGATCTAAATTATCAGATATCATTTGATGTAAATGCTCCAACACAAGGATAGTGGACAGATTGCACATGTTTTCCTAACCTACAGGCTCAGCCTTTCTCTAGAGTCTTGCATTCAACCTGAATTACCAAGTTTCCATTACCTTGGTAAATTCGGAATAATTAAGGATTTTTCTTGAAATTTCTCAATACTTAAGTACTTGGCAATCACACTAAAAGTAGAGCATTATGATAAATGCAGTGTCATATTAACTTTTTTTAAATGGAATATTGTATATAAAATAATTGATTTTTTTAAAATTAGAAGCACCATCCACAATGAAACAAAATATAAGCTCACATCTACTAATAAGAAAGCAGATCTGTTAAATGATGCTGGAAATAAGAATTAGAATACTAGTCTTTAATTATTAAACAATTTCTTATATATCAGGTAATAGAATATATCTGGAAATACACACAAGAAAAACTCGGAAAAAATTAACTTTCACAAAGATATCTGGGAAAAGCAAATAGTCATGGAATAATTGTCTTCCCATGAACAGCTATGTGTGTTCATATAGGAGCACTTGAATTTAATATTATCTACTTTCAAAAGGACAACAAGAATGCAGGAATTAAAGAGAAATGATTTGAAGACTTTTTTCAATGCATAATTCACTGTGCTGAAACAAAGACACAATAAAATTAGGGGCGGATGCTTTGCCTTAGGATTTTATCACTCAAACAATGTTGGAAAAGATTTTTTCCTCGGATAGTGCTTTGATGGATTTCATCAATATTTCTTGTTGACTTCAGCTTTTTAGGTGTATACCTTTCAAACCAACTGCCTTTTGCCAGTATGTCTTTTCTTTAGATGTGCAACAAATTTTCTATATAATCAAAGACTATCTTCCTTGGTATGCCACTATATTAAAATTTTAATTCTTTGCATTTTTATTTTTTGTATTTTAGGGAAGAGTCTACAGGGTGTTCAGCACCTCAGTAGTAGATTGGACTTGTAGTGATTCTCCTGTTTACAGCCTCCCAAGTGCTGGGATTACAGGCGGGCACCACCACACCCAGTCTCAATTGCTGTCTCATTGTGCCCCTGGATCTTGGCTGGTATGGCAGGCCCAGGGATCCAACTCTGCTTTAATCTGCTGAGGTATTTCTCCAGCCCTTCAATTCATTGTGCATACACATTCTTCTACTTACTAGATATTTTTTATCTCTACTATAGTGGTGTTCTACAATTATACAGTATCACACCTTAATGCTTTCTTCTTCACTTTCTAATGAATGAAATTTTAGATTAATCTTAAATACAAATCTAAAAGTCCACTTATAGATGACATAAATACCACATTATTCTCACATACTTTTATGTGAATTAGTATCTGTCCTGTATTGCCTCTATCAATTTATTTTACTTTGGTATATGGCACAGAGTGATTTTATTGGTCTTTATAATTTCAAAAGAAGCTACAGTTTGTCAAATAATTTTTGATTACACATAACCTCAGCATGTTTGTTACCAGGTTTTGCATTAATTCTATATCAATAAAAATAATGTGCAAATGTAGTATGTATGGTGTATATAATTATGTATATAACTAATTATACAAACACAGTGACAACATAATTTTATATGATTACATAATTATACATATATAGTGTATATAATTATACACACATGATATAAATAATTTTAAGATTTTCTACAATTTCAAAAGTGTATCTCTCAGTACTTGAGTAAATAGATATGTAAGGCCTAGAGAAGATAGTATTGGTTTCTTTACCTTGTGTTTACTTTCTGTGGTATAATAGTTTGTTAGTCAACTTTCTGTGGCTTTGACAAAATTCTGAGAGCAACTTAAATAGGCAAAAGTTTATTGTTGCTCTTCACTTCAGAACTTTCCAACATAGTCATTTGGCTCAGAAACATGAAGCAAGAAAGTCAAGAAAGAAGGAAAATGGTTCGGGTCATGTCAGCCAGAAGGGAGAGGAAGACAGAGAAGGAAAGGGAGAGGACAGAGAGAAAATTGCTGGAAATACGATATAAATTCCAAGTTCAAGTACTCATGATCCATCCTATTCAAGTAGATACACTTTCTAAGCTTCTAAAAACTCTCAATAATTTCATTTAATTGAGAATGTATCAGTGGATTCAATACTCTGATGAAGTTAGGACACTCGTTTTACAATAACATTCTATGATAAGGAAAATATAACTCCCAAGCTGCCAGATGTCAGATGTCCTGAGTTTGTATCTGCTGAAATTGTAGAGTGATACTCCATTATATAGAAATACCACATCTTTTTCAACCATTCTTCATGTGATGGACATCTTGGTTGTTTCCAAGATTTTGCTATCACACATTGTGCTGCTATAAACATAGGTATACATATATCTCTATGATACAGTGTATCCAAATCCTTTGGGAAAATTCCCAGTAGGGGGATAGCTGGCTTGAATGGGATTTCTAGT
>PVKA01037996.1:8271-20664 GCA_004027165.1 Ctenomys sociabilis | reverse complement strand
TTTTTTTTTTTTTTTTTTTTTTTTTTTTTTTTTTTTTTTTGTCTTTTTGAGACAGGGTCTCACTATGCAGTTCAGGCTGGCCTTAAGCTCACTTTGTAGCTTAGGCTGGTCTCGAACTCACAACAATCCTCCTGCCTCAGCCTCCCGAGTGCTGGGATTACAGGCATGCGCCACCATGCCCGGCTTGATGGTCTTAATATATCGGAGAGTGCCCTCACAGCTCCCCACGACAGCACTACTGGGATGTGTCGTGGCCCTTTAAAAGGTGCGCCCTTGGGGCCAGGGAGATGGCTCAGTAGAATAAATGCTTCCTTGGCAAGCCCAAGGGCCTGAGTTCAATTCCCAATTCCACCAAAAAAAAAATACAAATAAAAAAAAAGGTGCACCCTAATGGGAGGCCCTCGGGTAAGTGGGCTCATGCCTTGAAGGGCACTGTGGGGCTCTAGTCTTTGTCTTTGCTCACTAACTTTTGATGCTACACAGTTTGAAATACACACACAAAGCCAGTTTTGGCCAGGCGTGGTGATGCAGGCCTGCAATCTCAGCACTTGGGAAGCTGAGGCAGGAGGATTGTTGTGAGTTCGAGACTAGCCTGAGCTACAAAGTGAGCTTAAGGCCAGCCTGAACTGCATAGTGAGACCCTGTCTCAAAAAGACAAAAACAAAACAAACAAACAAAAAAAAACAAAGCCAGTTTTGACCTCAGAGAGCTCCTGGAAGGACTCATGAAGGTTCCCCGATCCCCAGGTCTAGGATCACATTTTGCAGACCACTGCTCCAAAGGGATGACAACAGTACAAGTACAGATAGTTTCTTGAGAGAACTCAAATCTCAGTGGTTTGGCCAGGTCCTCTGACCTATTTAGAGCCAATTATTTATTGAAAACTTTTTCACAATAGCATAACATATAGTCTGGAGTAGCCAGCTGCTAAGATGGTCCCTAGTTACCCTCTCCTCCTGCTCTTTACACTTCCCAGTCAGCACTATGTGACCAAGAGAACAGAATGGAGATGTGACACTTCTCTTGGTGTCTATGGCTCTCTCTCTCTCTCAGGTCATTTGTCTGTGAGAAGCCAGCTGTCAGTTAAGAGGCACATAATAAGGAACCGAGGCTTCCCACTAACAGCTGGGCAAGCCTGGAAGACCCTGTCTAGCTCTTGTCCACAGCCTTGGCTGAGGGACTGACAGCAGCCTCATGAGCCAGCCTGGGCCAGGACTCCCCTGACAGGCCAAATCCTTGCTCCTCAGGAATGGAATGAGAATACTGCTTTAGGGGCCAGGGAGATAAGCACTTCCCTGGCAAGCACAAGGGCATGAGTGCAATCCCTGGTTCCGCAAAAAAAAAGAATACTGCTTTAAACTGCTAAAGATGGGGGTAATTTGTTATGCAGCATGGGTAACTGATATATATTCTTCCACATCTGAATTCAAAATATAGTTATTGGGCTGGGGAGATGGCTCAGTACAATAAACGCTTTCCTGTCAAGCGCAAGGGTCTGAGTTCAATCCCAGGTTCCGCCAAAAAACAAAAACATACAAACAATAAAAGACAATAAAATTTATCAATCAGTACTCCACACAATAAAACCCAAGGAACCAAATAGCTCAGCAGATTAGAGGGTATGATCCCAGGGCACGTTGATACCCAATTGAGACTGGGCGTGGTGGCATGCCCTGTAATCCCAGCACTTGGGAGGCTGTAAACAGGAGAATCACTATGAGTCCAATCTAGTAGTGAGTCCCTGAACACCCTGTAGACCCTTCCCTAAAATAAAAAATAAAATAAAAACCACCAAGGAAACTTAAAGGATTTTTTTTTTTCTATGAGATAGAGAAAAGAATTTCATTAAGTCGTCATAACTGTAAGTTATCAAGGAGGCAGGACTCAGCTACGGTGCCAGACAGAATGTAGTAAGCAAAAAAAATCAAGCATGAGGAAAGTTAAGGAACAGCTTGTTGAAGAGGAGAGCTCTCGGGAAAAGTTGTGGGGTGAAGTGATAACTTTAACAAGAAGCCCAGTTAAGGATAGCTTTGAAAATAAGATGAAGTTTAGGTTTTATGCTACAGGTAACATACAGCCACTGGAGATTTTCAACTGGGAAAACAAGACAATGAGAGCAGCAATTATGAGAGGTCCCTGAAGTCACCTGGTCCCCTGCCCTCCTTCCTGACTATCCTTACTGATTTTAAGAGCAACCACTAAAAATGACGCCTTTACTTGTCTAATGACACCACTGCTTGGTCACACTTTTGACATAAGGATATGAATCCCAAACGGAACAAAAGATCTATAAAAATCATCTAGAAAGAGAATGACTAGAACAATTAAAAAAATTATAAATTGCATCTATTTGTCAGAATATTTTATTCACAGTTTTACGATTTACATTTGTATTTTATAATCAATATCCTTCACATTAAAACCCTATGTGAGGCTGGGCCTGGTGGTGCGCACTCGTAGTCCCAGCACTCCAGGAGGCTCACTGTGAGCTCAAGGCCAGCCTGGCCTACTCCAGTGAACTCAGACCAGCCTACCCTGCACAGCGAGACCCTGTCCCAAATATACCACCCCCCAAATAAAAGTTTTATGTGCACTTCAGTCAAATTCCACCTTTTAAACATAAAATACTATGTTCAAAGAATCATCTTGAGGCATAATGCTAATTTCTGATTATTCTCTACGCAGGCTTCAGAAACACTCTCATGTATACCTTCTCCCCCCCTTCAATATATCAAATGTTTAGAATTCTAAACATTTAAAAAAGGAAAAAAAGAAAATTCTAAGCATGAGCCAGAAGAGGTTGTGCACACCTACAATTCCAGCACTCAGGAGGCTGAGGCAAGAAAGATTGCTGCAAGTCTGAGGCCAGCCTGAGCTACACAATGAGATCATGTCTCAAAAAATAAAAACAAAAACCCTAAAAGTCTAGACATAACATTTTAATTTCTCTGGAGATAAGAAAACCCAATTAAAAGTTAAAATATAAGATTACTATCAAAGCACCTACAATTTATTTATTTAGTGTGCAGGGGTTGAAACTCAGGGCCTTGCCTAAGCGAGTGCTCCACCCTGAGCTAGAACCCCAGCCCTCACATATTTTTAAGCTCACATTTTCTTCCAATTGTTGTTATAAAATTTACTGTAACTCTCAATTTACATTCTCTTCATTAAAAAGTAACACATGCACCCAAAATAGTTTCTAGAAGTCCAAGCATCCGCGAGTGAGATCTGCACTCATGGTGATACTCACTGTGTGAGAACCGCTGAGTAATCGGGGTTCCAGGGTACGGGTAAGTGCGGCTCTCCCACTGAATGTTTCCTTCCTGAACAGCCTTCATGAAACCATGGTAACACTGATGGGCTACTCCTAAACACAAAAGAACAAAGGCCTGAACCTTTCATTGAACTAGACAGGGTCTTACTGTGTAGTTCAGGCTGGCTTGAGCTCACTATGTAGCCCAGGCTGGTGTTGAACCCACAGCAATTAGTGCCTCTGCCTCGCAAGTGCTGGGATTACAGGTGTGAGCCATCATGCCTGGCCACATTTAAAATTACAAATGGGATAAAAATTACATATTCAAACTGTTGAAAACTAGCCAAGATAAAAAGCAGCAGAAAGTATGCTAATTGTCATACTAAATTGTATAATCATAATACAGTTAAAGGACAAGAGAAAATTGAGAACCTAAAAATAAATTATTCAATCAAACCTGAAATAAGTAAACCTTTTTCTCTCCACGGTACCTTTGATAAGTCGATACCACTGTTTGCAGACAAGGGCTGCAGTCTTGTGCTCCTGGTAGGGTGAGAGGAAGGACAAGATGTACTCCAACACTTCTTCTGGAAGCTCTGACATAGACCTGTTGTGTCGAGGTTCCTCAGCTTCCAGTCCTGGGTGGGCCTTCTCGTCTTGCTCCATTGTCCCTTCTGGCGCAGCTTCCTCTTGGTCCACAGCCATGAAACTGTCATCTTCACTGTCTGAAGAGCTGGCCATGACATTCCACTCCACAGCTATGGCAGGCAAGAAACGAACATCAGTACACAGCTGTCAGAGACTCAGAAACAACTCAACTGTCACACTGCTTGGGATTTCCTTTCCACCCTCGGCATGCAATCTTTTCTCAGCACTTTCCCACACTTGATGTGGGCCATCCTAATTTAACAGGGTGGAGCTCAAATACCAAGCCCATCCACAAAGACTTCACGTATATTTTTCTCTCCAGAAAACTAAATGACAGTTGAGTCCTACCTAACATTAGCTTACCACTGGGAAACTTGTCCTACAATAACTTCTCTACCTCAGCAGAGCTGGCAGGCTGGCAGATGACAGTGGAGGAGGAGCAAACAGTCTCTCTTGACCATTCACAATGATCCAAGACCTCAACCCTAGAAGATGAACTAATTTTGGGTCTTACAAAATGCAGTAATGTTCTGAGAATATGAACAGAAATAAGAATTTGGAGTGAGTTGTAGCTGGGCGTGGTGGCGCAGGCCTGTAATCCCAGCACTTGGGAGGCTGAGGCAGGAGGATTGTTTTGAGTTCGAGACCAGCCTGAGCTACAAAGTGAGCTTAAGGCCAGCCTGAACTGCATAGTGAGAACCTGTCTCAAAAAGACAAAAAAAAAAAGAATTTGGAATGAGCATACTGGCACACACCTGTAACTCTAGCATTTAGGAGACTGAGGCAGGGAGATCAGTGTCTGAGGCCAGCCTGGGCTACCTAGCGAGTTTGAAGCCCAACTGAACATAAGCTAGACCCTGTCTTTAAAAATAAAAATAATAAAAAAAAAAAAAGGCTAAGGGCATGAGTTTTTGAAGCTAGGCATGGTAGAACACACCTGTAACCCCAGCACATGGGAGGCTGAGGCAGGAGGATCACCACTTCAAGGGCAACCTGAGGTACACAGCAAGACCCTGTCTCAAAACCTAAAACAAACAAAAAAACAAAACAAAACAATATTCATATCTGCTCCCTAATACTGCAGGGGGCTGGGGAGATGGCTCAGTGGGATAAGCGCTTTCCTGTCAAGTGGAAGGGCCTGAATTCAATCCCCAGTTCTGAAAAAAACAAAAAAAGCAATAAAGAAACCAATATGAAAATAAAAGTGAGACTAAATTTAAAAAAACAACAACCCCCCCCCCAGCTTTTTAGCTTTTAAAAAGAGGATTCATTTAAAAGGATAAATAACTGGATAAAATACCAAATAAGGCAATATATCAATAGGAAATATCATGACAATCTAGGCAAAAAAAAAAACAAAAAAAAAAAAAACAGGAACTGCAGATGCCCATCAACCACAGAATAACACTAAGGTACGTGGCAATACCCCTGGTACTTGGGAGGCTGATGCAGGCAGACAACTAGTTCATGGCAAGCCTGGGCTACAACACAAACAAAAAGGCTGGGTGGGTATGGTGGCCCACATACTCAGGAGGCTACAGCAGAAGGATCATTACAAGGTCGAAGGCAGCCTGGGGTACAGTGAGTTTAGAATCAGCCTAAACTACACCCCATCTCAAAATAAGATAAGATAAAAAAGACAAGGATAAGGACTGCCTGGAGGTTAAGGCCAACCTGAGTTACACAGTGATCTCAAAGCCAGCATAAACTACACAGTGAAACCCTATCTTAAAAATCCAAAAGAAAAACAAAAAACCAGATAAGCTGTGATGAATTCCATTCACATGATGGAATACTACAGAGCCAAGAAGAATGACAGGTACAAACAATTAACAGATCTCAGATGATGCTGTGCTAGGTAAAATGTATATATAAAAGATTACATATCACATTCAAAACCAGGTGAAACTACCTTATGCTGTTACAAGTGAGGAGAGTGATTACCTTTGGTAACTACAGAGTTCCTAAATACTGATCAAATTTTGTTTCCTGATTGAGGACTGATTACACAGATATGTTCTATGAAAAATTAACTAGGCTGAATATTTATGCACTTCTTTAAAGTTTGTCAAAATAAGCTATTATCATTAGACATTTCTACTGGAAATACTACAAGTAATTTTAAAAAATTATTATTTCTCTATATTCCCTACATTTTCTAGAAAGACTGTCAGTTGCATAAGAACTGAGTTCCAAGCCAGATACTGCAGGAAGCAGATGCTTGACACAACTTGGAATGAAAAACAGTTAATGGGAAGCCGGAGTAGAACTCAGACCTAATGCAGACCACGGGGCAGTGAGAGCAGTATGTATAATGCAGGCTTTGCCTGTTGAGCGTAGGGTTATGGACATGGCCGCCACACCTAGCTTCTATTTTGTTATTTTTAATACATTCACTCACGTTACTGTATACACTGCTACCCAGAGCATCACACTGTGCTACCCTGTATTACAAATATCCAGTATTGTAAGTCCTTTTTGCCAAAGTCTGACTTCTATGTGATTTGTATTATACTATTTCAGACACTGAAATTTGAAGACTTGATGCTGAAAGAAAAAAAAATCCAGCATTCCCTCTACAGATGAAGCAAACATTAACAGAAGAAAAGACTTAGAGAAAAATTGAAGTTTTTCAAAATGATGAGGGAAAGAGAAAGAAAGAACAAAACTCCCTCCCTCATCTCTACCATCTTGTAACTCAGGTAAGGGTGATGCACATCTTTAGAGCTTGGAAGAATGGTGAATTAAGGAACACGGAAACATGAGTCACGATCCTCCAAAGACCATTTATCTACCAAGTTATCTCGCAGCTCCTGATATTCAAAGGTGTCGCAGTGAAGTGCTTCTGGGCTCATGGTGATAACCAGCAACCTGTGGCTCCTCAGGGGCAGGGTGGCCTAAATCCTCTCAGGGTGGGAAAGGCAGCAGCACCCAGCAAGAGGGCCACATTTCCCTGAGTTTCTTATAAGAGCACTGTGATGACTGGCTGAAGCTGTAGTAGGGTCTTAGCCATTTTTGCCCCATTTGTGTGAGCTGTTTCTCAAAGTGCTTAACTTGAGAGGAAGACCTTGTGATTAGCAGACACTCCACTTGCAGCTCTCCTACCTGCGCCAAAACAGTACAATCCTGCAAACAGAAAGTCAAAGTCTGCAAGGGGTTTATAGCCTGCTCTTCCAAATTAATACTGGAAAAAAAACCCAAAACTTCCCTTGAAACATTCTTCCTAATTCCTTCCCCTGCACAGGACACTCCCCACCACTTCCCACTGCTTATTTGTAACCTACTTCCTATTCCTCTCACCTTAAAATTCACTAAGAATCCAAAGTAAATAGGCTCTGTACATTATCCATGCTTGAAATAAAAACACCATCTCAAATAGTGTCTCCCTTGCACTGTCCTGATAAATTGTGAACCCAAAGTCTGTTTCTTTTATTTTTCTTTGCAGAACTGGGGTTTGAACTCAGGTCCTTGCACTTGGCAGGGAAACGCTTATTCTACTGCTGAGCCACCTCCCTGGCCCCACCAAGCTCTGTTTCAGAACAAACTCAATCAATGGAAGTCTCAAAAGGTCATTTATGGCAGTGCCTGGTGGCGCATGCTTGTAATCCCAGCACTCAGGAGGCTGAGACAGGATTGTTGTGAGTTCAAGACCAGCCTGAGCTACAAAGTGAGCTTAAGGCCAGCCTGAACTGCATAGTGAGACCCTGTCTCAAAAAGACAAAAAAAAAAAAAAAAAAAAGGTCATTTACAGTGTCAGGGAGATGGCTCAGTGGAATAAGCGCTTCCCCGGCAAGCACAAGGGCCTGAGTTCAATCCTGTTTCTGCCAAAAAAATAAAAAAATTAAAAAAAAGGTCATTTACATTATTTTTCCCAAACAAAATAAATGCCTATTCAATAAAACAATTTACTCCCTTTCCAAAAGTACTAACAGTATAATAAGCAAGTTTCCATAAAGGCACCAACACTGCTGCACACCAGGTTTAAGCAATTTCCATCATCCAACAAGCGCCCTCAGCCCCCCAAGGGCACATGCGCTAGCTCAGCTCCAGGCTGGATGCCCCAGATAAGGCAGCAGGTGCGATTCCTCAGGAATCTGCTTGGCCTTCGCTTTGCTCCCATGCCCAGTAATGAAATCATCACTCACTCCCTAAGGCACCCTAAACTGAGACTTTCTTGTTTAGATGACAAAAGAAGCTGCAGAATACCTTTTACATATAAACTGCATCCATTTAGTGAATATGGTTTCATGAAATTGTTTAAGAGAAAGCTTCCTCGCTTCACATCTGTGGCACACACCTCATATTCCCAGTGAGGGAGTTGCAGAAAAAACACAAACTGAAGTCCACTTCCTGGACGAGGAGGAACGCCGACAGCCAGGGCCCTGCCTTCTGGCACATGGTGTACAAACGAGTACAAGACCTCCTCAAGTTTCCACTCAGAACACATAGCCCTGACCTCACATTATTTCATACAAGAAATTATATCATTAGTGCATTCTCCAAGTGGCAGAGTTGCCTCTTCTGTGTCACTAGATGCTGCAACGATATTTTATTGGTCAGAATTAATATATCTCTGCCTGTCACATGAGGAATGGTTGAAAAATACTATGTGGTAGTATTTTTATACAATGGAGTATTACTCAGCTGTAAATAATGATAAACTCAAAGCCTTCATATTTAAGTAGATGCCATTTAAAGACATATTTATAAGCAAAATAAACTAGACCGACATGTACAAATATCGTATAGTCTCCCTAGTATAACTCAAAAGAAGAATTGTAAATAGAAATGTATAACACAATTAAAAGGAAAGCGAGAACTTAAGGACTGAACAATGAGGAGAGGGCAAGGAGAAACACTGAGAAACATGACAGAGGCAATACCATTCACTTATGCACACTAGATGGGTAAGACAATGATCCTGAGAAACATCAGATTTTTGAAAGTAGCGGTTAAGTGGTAGGATTCTCACCCCAGCTAACTATATATGCTGATACCTGTAAACCAAGCAACTGCACTGAACTTAACAAAGTGTAATAGAAGGGTCACACTCCAAATGCCTGCCATTCTGGTCTTCTAATTATGTATTTCTTGTCATGGCATACAAGCTATTACTATACTGCCCTTTTCTAAAGGGTAGTAGATGAAAAATAAGACAGAAAAATGTCACAAGACAGTCATGCTACAATGCTACAATGCTGTATATGGATGGATTTCTAAATATCTACGTAAACATATGTAAATGTTCATTCCTATTTTTTTCTTCTTCATATTCTGTATGGACTTAGAATTTAGTATCTCAATACTTGATGGAAAATACATATTCCATGTTATGCCTATGATGTCTGATATCTAGACTAATAGTGTGGGTAAACTGAACTGCATATGTTGCAGGGTAATAATAAACTTCTCTTCTGGAGGGTTAACAACCCAAGTTTGCAGATCAAAAATTGGAGAAAAAGAAAGGCTGCAAGGTCAGCCAAAATTTTTGCACTAGTCTCTCAAGGTCAGTGAAGACTCAGGACTTAGAACCTGTACTGTAACATCATATAACTCAGTAGTGTCCCAAATTTTCTGATCAAGCAGATTATGGGGCCACAGAGGAATGAGATCGATGATGTATAGTGTGCCTAAGGAGAATCACATGGAAAGAGAACTTTCTCAGGCTTCCACAGAGAGCAAATTGGCCAAGCAATGGCCGTGTCTCATCCACAAGGCTGACAATGACAAAGGATCTACAAAGAGCAGTACAGGGTTATAGGATAAACCCTGATGGTACCTGACTGACCTTATCTGATACAAAAGTTACATTTCTTGTTATATAAGTCTCGCTCTAACTCGGTCTTAACCATCCAGCAGAAAAGTATAAAAATGGAGGTATGTAAAGTTATATTAATATAATGAGCTGTGAATGTCTCAAGTCAACAACTTCTGTGGATAACCCACTTTTATTGTGGACTACTGATCTGTGTTGGATTGTTTTATTAAAAAAATATATATATATAATTAGTCATCCATGTTTTGAAAATCTGTAACACATGTATCATTGTATGTTACCCTGTTAAGTCATTTGTTCTCTTTGTATTTGCTTCTATTTTTCACTTTGCAAGTTAAAATACAAATAAATAAAAGAAAAGAATTAATATATCTCTTTGGACCCTTGAATTTTGACCTTTCAAAATGTGCACCGGTCTGAGAATCAGCAGTCGTACTCAGGCACCTTTGCCAGATAAAAAAGGCAAAAACAGTGCTTTAAAAAAACAACCCAGGATTTTTTTCATGAAAAGCTATTATATTAAATTCAATTAAATAGACATACTCCCTCCCTCTCTTGCTCCCTCCTTTCCTTCCTTTCTTAGCAGTGCTGGGTATCTAGCTCAGGGCTTCATGCATACTAGGCAAGAATCCTACCACTAAGCCACATCCCCAAACCAATTTCTAAAAGTATCTCATCCTGAGGTATAAAAGAAAGAATCTGACACAGGGAGATTTGGCTACTGCTTGTAGTTTTAAAGCTGTGTGAATCAAGTAAGTCACATCCAGTAAAAAAGGAAAACCTCCCTATGCCTAAGGAAAGTTCCCTGCCTACATCATAAGGGTTCTGTAAAGATGGCAGGTATCAGCAAACAACTCTCAATGCCCTCAAAGAAACTCAACATGGGAATTACTTTATTACCTGTATAAAAGTCACTGTGGGATTTTAGTATAGTATCTTATTAATTTGAGCCTTTTGTTCCTAAAATAGCTAAACATCTGGCAATACTCTCAGAGCAAACACATCTATATAAAAACTGGGCCAGGCGTGGTAGCACACACCTGTAATGCCAGCACTCAGGAGGCTGAGGCAGGATGATCAAGCAAATTTGAGACCAATCTAGGTTAAGTAGTGAGTTCAAGGCTAGCCTGAGCTACATAGCAAAAACCCTGCCTCACCAAAAAAAAAAAAAAAAAAAAAAAAAAAAAAATCACTGCAGCTTAGGAGGGAAGGGTGAATAAAAGTACCCACAGCATCCACCATGATGAGGGCTTCTGAGGCTCAAGGACAAGCAGCAACCTCACACAGATACCTGTATGAACTAAAGAAGTTATACCACAGGAACACCAATGTGACCTAAAGCAGTACAGAGTGCTACTCTAAAATAGAAGGTACAAGCCAGGCATGGTGGTGCATGCCTGTAATCCCAGCACTCGGGAGGCTGAGGCAGGAGGATTGTTGTGAGTTCGAGACCAGCCTGAGCTACAAAGTGAGCTTGAGGCCAGCCTGAACTGCATAGTGAGACCCTGTCTCAAAAAGACAAAAAAAAAAAAAAAAAAAAAAAAAAAAACAGAAGGTACACCCTTTCTGATTCCTTGACTGCCATGGCACCTGTGAAAAGCTTGTGACAAAGGGTGGTTAAAAAAAAAGAAGCAAGTCCTGAAGCTCACCCTTGACTGCACACATCCTGTAGAAGACGGAGTCATGGATGCTGCCTATTTCCAGCAGTTTCCCCAGGAAAGAATTAAGGCGAACGGCAAAGCCGGGAATCTCGGTGGAGGGTGGTCCTCATCGAAAGGAGCAAGAAAGATCACCATGACTAGGCCAGGGAGATGGCTCAGTGGAATAAGAGCTTCCCTGGCAAGCACAAGGGCCTGAGTTCAATCCCCAGTTCCACCAAAAACAGAAAGATCACCGAGACTTCCAAGGTGCCTTTTTCCAAAAGGTATTTGAAATATGTCATCAAAAAAATATTTGAAGAGCCTTTCCTTTCTGCTTTAGTTCGGGCTAGGTGCCGTGGCAATGGGCAAGTTCAGGAAGCCGGGGAAAGTGGTGCTGGATGCTATTCCGGATGCAAAGCCATCATTGTGAAGAACATCGACTACCGCCCCTACAGCCACGCCCTGGGGGCCGGGATTGACCGCTATTCCTGCAAAGTATCCCTGCAAAGTGACTGCCGCCATGGGCAAGAAAAAAATCGCCAAGAGGTCCAAGATCAAGTCCTTTGTGAAGGACTACAACCACCTCACAACCACAAGGTACTCTGTGGACATCCCCCTGGACAAGAGTAGTCAACAAGGACGTCTTCAGAGACCCAGCCCTCAAGCGCAAGGCCCGTCGGGAGGCAAAGGTCAAGTTTGAGGAGAGATACAAGACAGGCAAGAACAAGTGGTTCTTCCAGAAGCTCCGGTTTTAGGTGGGTTTTTTTTGTTGCTGTTTCTATAATTAAAAATTAAAAAAAAAAAAAATTTGAAGAATAATGTGTGTGACTGGTTGCGCATTGCTTCTAGCAGCAAAGAGAGTTGCGAATTATGTTACTCCCAGATTAACCAGGAGGAAGAGGAGGAGGAAGGTGAGGATTAAAGCTCCTTTGTCTGGAATATTTTTTCTGAGTTCTTGAATAAAACTTGGGAACCTAAATAAATAAATAAAATAGAAGCTACAGGGGCCAGGGAGATAGCACAGTAGAATAAGTGCTTGCGCTGGGCATGGTGGCGCAGGCCTGTAATCCCAGCAC
>PVKA01037995.1:0-20582 GCA_004027165.1 Ctenomys sociabilis | reverse complement strand
AAATACAAATGTCAATCAGACAGTTTCAAGACACCTTAACCATACACATTCGATGAATTAATACATTGCAAACTGTTTTCATAACGTTTTGGTATTGTACAAGGTGCATACATGATATTATATTTACAGATATTATTTTAGCAGATATCTCTTATCAGTGAATTAAGAGTGTAGTTGCTTACTTATCTTATTTTTTATATGTGAATTATATCAAAAATTCAATAATTATTTACCTAGTGGATGATCATAGTACTAAAAGCCGACATAATATCCTGTCCAACCACCATTTGTGCAGATCTTGCCTCATGAGGAATGGTTGAAAAAGATGTGGTATTTCTATATAATGGAGTATTACTCAGCTATTAAGAATGATAAGTTTGAAGCATTTATACTGAAGTGGATGCCACTTGAACATATACTCATAAGTGAAATAAACCAGACATACATGTGTAAATATCATATAGTCTCCCTAGTATAACAAGTGAAAAGCAGAAATACCAAGGCCTTCTTGACAGCTATCTAGATGGGCCTGGCAGGGCCTGGTCTCAGGCTTTGGCTTATGTCTGCTTACCAGGCACCTTGAGCCACTCTGGGCAGCCCCAGATCTGAGTTCCCCTTCTCTTGCTAATATGTGGGATATGTTCTCTGAGCATTTGCTTCCTGGAGTTTTTGATTCTGCACACAGCCATGCCCAAATAGCTTGATTTTTCTGATGTAATTTGAACTGCATCCATCCCCACTGTGCAAGATTCTCAGCTGCACAGAGCTCAGATGAGAAGAGGCTGAGTCCTATGTAGAGACTGAGATGGAGACGGACCATGCCCTGCCACACACACAGGAACCTTCACTGCCCTTCCTGAACAGTATCCCAGCTCTTTCTGTTCAGTCCTCTGCCCTCTGGAATTTGGAGAAGCAGCCAACATCCAACATCCACAGAAACACTTGACTCCATTCACATTCCACCCTGACCACAGTTATACAAAGTGGGCCTCATTAGTCTTATTATATTGGTGAGAAAATTGAGGCTCCAGAAAGCTCATTAGCATAAGCAAGGTGTCAGAGAGCAGGTACCTTTTAGGGCCAGGCTGGAACCAGCTCCAGGTTGTTGATGCCACTTTCCCAACACACAGCTGCCCTGTTTTCCCATATGCCTGCACCTGCAGAGCCCCTATGTGGAACCCAAATGGAGCTGGCTCCCTGCCCCTCACCCCTAGTACCACCCCCATTGCCTCTCCTCCCCTGCTCCCATCTTTGTTAGCAGACAGCTCTTGGGTTCAGTTGTGCCCCTGGAGCAGTATTTCTTCCAAATGAACGTAGTTCATGGGGCTGACCACAGGATGACGGAGGATGACAGACACCTGTATCCTGGAAGCTGGGGTCAGGGCATTCTCATCAGCTGTGCTCTTGCTCTCAGCTTCTTTGCTAGTTTCCTCTAAACTCTGCCAAGAGGCCAGGCCCCAGGTCCCTGGCTGGATCTCTGCTCTAATGCTATACTGCAAGACAGGGGTAGCGGGGCGGGGGGGGGCACTGTAGCTTGGGTTGTCTCCAGCGGTACACGTTTGCTCACATTACTCTTCTTAAAAACATTGGTAGTTAGCTTATAATGACTTGAATGGAGATTGCATTCTAGCATCAAGTTATTCCTCCCTATTTAGTTGAACTATTCCCAACATTTATTGTACAAAGTAACACGGGCCTTCTGTCACAGCGCTAGATGTCCAGCTAGTGGGTTCAAAGGTGGCCTCAGAGGTGGCCCAAGCAGCCCCAGAGCCCCAGGCTTGTGTGGGAAGGAAGGGGAAGGTGCAGAGCCACATGATTTCTTCCCTAGCAACCACAGGCAGCAGACAGGGAGGCTGACAAGCACACAGGCCACCCAGGTGGTGGGACGTTTCCCAGAGCTGCCTGGCCAGGAAGGCACTGGGTTCATCACTCCCAGGAAAGGGTCATCAGCCTGGCTATATGCCTCCTCAGTTCCCACTTCTGCACCCCTCCAGCCACTAGAGCCTCAGCACTATTGGCTGGCTTGCAAACTGCATCCTCAGCAAAATGCCCAGCCAGTTCAGCAACTCCACAAGCAAATCCTATACAGATCTCCTCTGTCTCCTGATGAGCATGTGACTCCCAGGGATTTCTACCTATTTCTGGGTGTGGGCCACACACTTTTGTTGCTGAGCTAATGGCTCAAGTGCTAGGCCATCTCTCCAGGCAAGCGCTATCTATACTTGGAAACATGAGACTCAAGCTCTGTCCTGTGCTCTAGTGCTCACTAGCTCTGCAACCTTGCAAAATTTACCTAATCCCCCACCTTAGTCTTGGTTTTCTCAACTATAAAATAAGAACAAAATAATGCTGTACAAATGAGACAACCTAAAGAATTAATAAAGTAATGGCACTGAATAAGGACTCCCAAAACAGCTACTGCCACCAGACCTGTCGCATGTCCACAACTGCAGCCCACGACCAGGGTGTGGAGAATCCCAACCAGCACTCTGAACTCACAGCTGCAGAACACTGCCACTGCTCATGTTCTCAAACCAGTTTCCTCCTGCCTGAGGTTTCAAAGCCTCTCCCTCCATGGGAAGGATTCATGGAGCCTGCATTTGTGGGGCCCCAGCTCTGTCATGACTCTGTCCCTTGCTTCTGTTCCTGCACCCAGAGGTCTCCAGTGACCAGTGCATGCCCCTAGCATTGTATGTAGCAAGGTCTGGTCATCAGCAGGGCTAGAGACCTCAGGGGCAGGGACACCTTGACAGTATGACCCAGGTCACTGCTGGCCTGCATGGAGCCAAGCCAGGAACGTGGACCACATGGAGGCAGCAGGAATGGGCAGAGCCACAGGAGGCTGCGCCAGGCAAGGGGCAACAAATCACCAGCCTGGGGGCAGGGAGAGACTGGGCTGAGCCTCAAAATAAATAAAGGAATAAAAGGTCACGAGCCTTCTGTGGAGCCCAGGCCCTGCCTCCCTGTAGCTTGGCTGGTTGGCAGTGGTTACCACTGTGCGTTAACACTGGGGCCAAGTCATTGCAAGATTGATTTTTAGAGCCCAGCCAGCTGCTGACAGTGTGATGAAGGAGAGCAATAAGTGTCCACCTTGTGTCATCCCAGGTGCTGCCACCACAGAGCTACTCTCTGGCTAGAGGAAGAAGACGGGAGGCTACTGCTGCCGCCGTTGTGGCTCGGCCCACCTGAAGGTGCCATGTGTTGCTTGCAGGCCAGAAGCTGCTCCCTCATCCCACCCTCAGTGTGGGGCCCTGGCAGCTTTGGAAGGTGGCATGTGGACAGGAGCCAGGTGCCCCACCTCATGGAACTCACCACTGTGTGGCAAGGTATGAGGCCCACTGCAAGAATTAGTTTCCCCATCAGCACAGTGAATATAATAGTAATGCCTGCTCTTAAGATAATTTGCCTAAAGAATACCCCAGGGTGGACTGGAGAGATAACTCACTGGTCTAGGCACCTGCCTGACAAGCACAAGGACCCGGGTTCAATTCCCAGTATCCCCCCCATGCCATGCCAACCCTGTGCTGTGCTGGGCACTGAAACCAGGCATGGTCGCGCACATCTGTAATGCCAGTGCTAGGAAGGCTGAGACAGGAGGATCACCATGAGTCTGAACTGTGTAGTGAGACCCTGCACCAAATAAATAAATAAATAAATAAATTTTAAAAATTAAATAAAGAGGGGCTGGGGAGATGGCTCAGTGGAATAAGCGCTTCCCTGGCAAGCGCAAGGGCATGAGTTCAAGCCCCGGTTCTGCCAAAAAAAAAAAAAGAAAAAACAAAAATAAATAAATAAATAAATAAATAAAAATAAAAATTAAATAAAGAATACCCCAGGATGTGAAGTGTCCCTGCTAGACTGCTAACAAACCAGCACTCCAAGGTGACATTATCTCCCAAGACGAGCCATGACTGGGGAAATTCCCAGATGTTTCACCTGATTGACTCAACAATGCCCTGAGAAATCTGCATTCTTTCCACTGTCACTCTCTGCCTCTGTCCTCATGTGGAGTCTGTCCCAGGTTGAGTGCCAGTAGAGCCACAGGAGGGCTCTTATTGCTCTGGCCTCCGTCCTGGTATGACATACTCAGTGGAAGAAGAAGCAGCCTTTTCCTGTGTCCCTTTCCAGGGACCCTCTCTCAGATGCCTCTCACACTACGCCCTCTTCTTCTCATCGGCCAAGAGAGTGTCCCATGCCCTTACTTCCCCTTGTGCACCGTAAAGAGAACATGCCCCCATAGACCAGCCCCGAGGGAGGGTAGTCTTCTTTGAAACACATGACTGTACAGAGAACAGCAGATACCTGGTGGGAAGCAGAAGAAAGAGTCACAGGGCTGCAGAAGTTCCTCGGCCCCTAGAGGTGAGCCAGGCGGCCAGGCGGCCAGGCGGCAGCCATGCACACGGTGGCAGCTTTCTGATGCTCAGGGCCTGTACTGCACCTTCACAGGACAAACTGCAGGGCTTTCAGTCAGGCAATGATGCAATACTGACTTTTCTGCATGCTCTTCTGGTTGTACATAGTCTAAAACTCTTATTAAAAAAAGAATTTTAAGTTTTTCTCTTCTCTTCTAGACTTCATAAAATCCTAATTTTGAAAGCTTTTTTAAAAGATTTATTTATTTATTTGGCAGGGTCTCACTGTGTAGATCAGACTCATAGTGGTTCTCCTGTCTCAGCCTCCCCACGGCTGGGATTACAGGTGTGTGACACCATGCCCAGTTTCAGCTATCTTCCTGGCCCCTGAAATCATTTTTTTTTAAAGAAAGGTGTAAGGCTTCTTTACAACTAAGCAGGTTATTAAAGAATACTTATTTAGGCGTTATTTATTCCCACACTGAACAGAGGCAGTTAACTAAATGCAGATAAAGAAAGCTCTCTTTATAGTAAAATAGATAAGTTTGGAAAAGTATTTAACAGAACGTGAGCACATGTGAGTACATTTAGATAAAACCACACCAATTTTCCATTTTTGCCCCTTGCAGTAACTTAGCTGAATTTCTATTTGCAGGTCTGTGAAGAGCCCCTCTTCCTAATTCCTCCTGAGTCTTTCTTGGTGCACGCATCGTCTGGCTTGTCACGCTGCGGCACTGTCTCCTAACTCAGCCAGATTCTCATCAACTTCCCTGGGTTGGATTTCACTCACCCTAATTAAGGAGACTGTACTGCCAGTCCTTTGTCTCTTCCCATGTCACTTTCGGTTTGCCTGGCCATATTCAAGCAAGTGACAACTTTCCTTGTGAGAGATGGTTTTCTCCTCTCCGTTTCATTCTGTCTGCCCCCTCAGAGCTTTCTGAAATGGAGTGAGTGTACATACTTCTGAAAGACAAATATACATCCCTCCAGATCCAGGGGTTCTGCATCTGCTGATCCAAAGAACCATGAATCAAATATATTTCTAAAAATTGCCTTTGTCCTGAACACATCTACATGTTCCTTGTCACTCTCCTCTAAACTATACAGTATGACAGTCATTTATATAATGCATCGTGGCAGGCATTGCAGATAATCTAGAGACGATTTGAAGTGGACAGGAATATGCACATTGGGGTTCAGGCCATGAACCAGTCCCCCATGGGTCCTGAGGGCTGAGCGATCACTGCATCACCCCACACCATGCCATCAATGGTTAAGGAAGGTTTCTCCAAACAAAATTGCTTTCCCCCCAACACACAGAAAGAAGGGTGGATCCTGTAACTGCACTGTGTCTGCATGGGCGCCCCCTGCAGTCCAGTCAGGGCTGTGCCCCTGAGTTCATCTGGAGCTGCTGCTCAGCTTCTGCCCCAACTGCGATGTGAGCCTTGGAGCGAGCACCAGCCAGCCTGCTGCTGCTGGAGGCACTCCGCGTGGAAGACTGATGAGACCTCCTCCCAGCTTCCTTGAGAACTGCGCATCCCTTCAGGCTTCAGCCAGGTCTGAGTGGCCACTTCTAGAATCCAGCCTGTTACACTAGGAGGTCAGATTTTATGAACCTTCTTAATTCAGCATTTAATTACAAGCAGGTTCCAATTATATCAACTGGCTCTCACAATGGATGTCTCCATACTGTTTCAGAAAGGAAAAATTATGCCAGCTCCCAAGGCTGAAGGAAGGGAGCAGGGGACTGTGTATAGAGCCGGAGACTGAAAACACCCTGCAATCAGAGCTTCAGGGGTCACTGAGTCCAGACCAACACCACTTTCAACCCATACTGTTCCCGAAGGATTCTAGACAGGTCGGTTCTCTTCTCCACAGAAGAGATTGTTTGCAATCCTGTTCCCCAATAAAATGCACCAGCAGAAGACAATTCTGACACTCGGGGCCTTCTTATGGAATATAACCTGGGTGCTGGCTGGGAGAGATCAGTGTTCTCGCCTGTCAGCAGGAAGGAGCTGGCCCAGTTGTTATGTGATGCTGAAAACTGAAAGCGTGGGCTGAACTTCTCTGTGAGGCGCAAGCAATAAATAACAAAGGCGAGCCATTCCAGTCACCACGCTGCTGTAAGAGGCCTTTGTCTTATCTAAAGAATATCTTTCCACAGCCTCCTCTCCCACCACACAGCCCCTTCATTTCTAAGTGGGAAGGAAATAAAGAGATCATTGTGGGGCAGGGAAGCTTAGGCACAGAAATAACCTGCTGTATGTTGCCAGTGGGGGTGTTAACAATATGTCATTCCATCCCACAACCCGCCCCTCACACCAGCCAAGGGCCAGAGAAGACAGCTGCCACAGGTGCAGACATACACCCACTAGAAATGACAAGAAATGAGAACTCAGGCAGTCCTAAGCAGAGGCTCAGGAGCCTGGCCCACTAGCCTGAGGAGGGTGGGTCTGAGTGGGAGCTCAGGGAAAGCTTCCCGGAGCTGCTCTCCACCAGGGGGAAGCGCAGGTGCTCCTCACTCATTCTGCTCATTCTCCCCATATTCAGCTCATTCTCCCAGACTAAATTCTTGGCCCACGACTGAAGACTTACATGGGCTGCACCCTGGCATGGCTTCCATCTCCTTCCCATGTGTGCTCTTCCTATCCTTCCTCCACCCCTAGTTGCCCTCGATTTCCCCTCCTTCTGCTACCCTTGTCCTAGCCCTCATGACTCACTCAGCTGCCTCCTTGCAAAGGCTGTGGCTCTTATGCCCGTGTACCACCACTGCAGCATATGGGAAGCCCGGGTGCTTCCCAGTGCACTTCTTGTCTTCCACACATGCACACTAGTGACCGTCTCTTCCTGGAGCACAGGACTAGAAGCCCCAGGACTTGTATCTGTCACCAAGCATAAGCTCCTGAAAGCCAAAGTCAGCACCCACCAGTGTCCTCCTTGGCACTCCACACATGTGCAGAGCCGCTGTGAGCACCGCGAGTGAAAAGAGCTTGTGGGTTTCAGGAGCTGTCTCTGCTGGACAGCTCCCAGCCCGCTGGTCAGTTTTGTCCCAGGCAGTGATCCCAGAGTCCTTACTCAATGTAGTCTGAGAAGAGAGCTGTATAACAAAAGCGCTGAAATTGGAGTTTCCTCGGGTTCTGAAACCACACAGGTCTGTTTAACTTATTTTTCTACCAGCCTTTCAGCATTTTCATTCAGTTAGTTCTTCTGCCTACAGACTCTCTCAACCACTGACGAGCAGAAAGCAGATCTGATGACATGATGATAAGAACCTTGTCTCTAATGGCTTCCAGGAACCAGAATTTCAGAACTGGTGAAATCTTTAGAGATTCTTCTAGGCAGAATCCATGACTTTTAGATGAGAAAGCTGAGGCAAAAGTCCCCTCACAGGCACAGATGATTAAAGTGGCTGACACCCACCTTTGCTTCCACCTCTCCTGGTTGTCATGCCAGGATTCACCCTGAGCATCCCATCTGCTCACTCAGCCTACTAAATGAGCACGAGACCTCTTTACTCTCAGTCATCCTCTTGCTGGGGAGTAGTGGTCCCTTCTCAGCAAGTGTGGGTTCTAAATGGACTGATACTTAGCCAGCAGGAATAATCTCTCTGCTGAGATTCCAGACCTTGGCAGCTGTCCTGGGGAGATGCTTCTGAGTGGGGGTTCTGTTGAGATCATTTAAACATAGCACAGGGTTAATGATACTGAGCTGGCTGCTGATCTTTCTGCAGTGAACTGAGATGAAGATTGCTGGTTGTAACTCCCCGAGCACTGGGAGGCCTCCTGCTCATGGCAAATAAGGTCTCTTTGGAAGGGAGCCTCTCAAGCTCTTGTGCCAGTGCATTAAGCCACCTCTGGGGTGGCTGGAGGTGCAGACTGTGCCTGCCTCAGCAAGTTCCACACTCTCTTCCTTGTCCAGCCTGGAGTTACCACATAGACACCCACACTTGGAGATGGTACTTTCGGGCTTCTGTCCCCATCCCCAGGAGATTTTTCACAGAGCCCCTCTCACATGCTGCATGGGGAAGATTCCCCATTGGCAAGAGAGATGGATCCTTGGAGAGTCTAGAGAATAGTCAGAACTAGTCTGAGGCCAAGATGGAGACACTGTCCCTTGGCATTCTCTTCTGTCTGCTTCTCTTGGTTGTAGCTCTGTGTACCTGGTTCTGAACTAAGAACACCTGTAGTAGCCATTTCTCTGGCTTAAGAAGGTAAAGGTGAGCCTCATTTAGGACAAAGGAGCACCTGTGCTCCCCCAGAGAAGCCACCTAGACTTTGAGGTGACTGGTAAGAGCATAGAAAAGGAATGAAACAATGACCACCCACTTGTAAAATGCATCTTCTCACATCCAAATAAGTTAGCAGGCCATGGCCATGAGGTGGGAGAGAAGCAGCAGCAGACCTATGCCACACCTAGAGCCATCCTCCAAGGCCGTCACCAGGCTGCAGTGTAGGTCCCGATGCCTCAGAACTACATGGTCTGCAGAGGATAAGGGTGAAGGAGGGGAAGAGAGCACAAGGTAAGCTGAGCCCAGAGGCAGGCGGCTAGGTTTGTATCCCAATTCAGCCACTTATGAACAAGTCACTGAAGCTCTCTGAGCTCAGTTGTTGCACCGTTCAGCCAGGGAAGATGATGGAGAGTTTGCGATAGACATCAAGATAAAATTGCTTGTCATGTACTGCTGAGCCTGGGACCTGGCTCCAGGGGTTCCTGGGCAGTCAGAGTCTTCCTTCTCTAGTTGGATAGGATCCTGCACTACACTTCTTTCTCAGTTGGCCCAGCTTTTGCAGTTCCCTGCAAACAGACCCCAGGGAACATTCCAGAGCCAACTTCCAGGCCTGGAGCCAACAAGACTCCAGAGTGAGCAGTAGGTGTGTCCACAGCTCCTCACTTGGATCCTCATGTCCAGGGATCCTTTTCCACCTGCATATGAGAAAGGGCCTCCAGCTGCCTCCCAAGTCACATCATGCCCTTTACTTTCTAAGCTTTGCCATTTTGCACGAGTAGGCAGAGGACTGATCCAAAGAACAGGATCTGAACATTGTGGTTTTATTCTGCATTCCTTTCTCCTCTCCTAAACACCAACCCAGAATGGTAACAGAGGTCTTGGTAGGCTTTGGCTCCTTCAGATCTCTCCCTACAAGGGTAAGGTGACTTTAGCTGGGACCAGGGCCCCATGTCACAATCCTGGCCTGCCTGTCTAAGCACTTCCCACTTGGCCTCAGACACATGTAGTTAGCCCCACTGGCCTGGGCCAGTGCACCCTGAAACTCTTCCATGCCCTGGTCTTAGCCAGGCTGCTCTAGTGGCCCAGGTCCCTGTCTTGGCTTCTCTACTTACTGAGTGTCTTAGCACCCAGGTTTCTAGCTCGTTTCTGATCCACAAAGCCCCAGTATTAGCACTTTCCTGAACCCTGTGTCACTAGAGTCTATGCTACACAGCACAGGCTGTCTTTGCACTTTCTGCATCCCAAAACCTTTCTGAGTGCTCACTCTGTGCTGGACACAATTTGCCTGCCCAAGCAAGCAGCTTCCTTTTCAGCTCTCCACACACTGCACCAGGCACAGCGCCCAGCAATGCATGGAGGTGCTTGGTCAACACGAGAATGCTTCGTGTCCAGCCAGCCCTTGTGCCACACCAGAACTGCCTCTTTAGTGGGAACATCTTTTCATCTTTAAGGGGCTCATAGTCATCTATTCCTTCACATCCAACTTGCTAAATTCATACTCTGAAGAGCCCAGGGCATTCACAGGAGGGGATACTTTCACAAAATGATGGTTTCCTCAGAGAAATCTCCCCAGGGTGCAAGGGCATTTCCATCTACCTGCCAAGAGGTAGACATTCAGACAATCACTTCCTGCTGCCTCAAGATCAGCCCCAACAGACCCTGAAGTGCTCAGTATAGAAGTCTTTGCCCCCACAAGAAAAACACTTTCAACCAGTAGAGCACGAGGAGGCTGCTGAGCTCCAATTAGGAGCTGGGTCCTGCCCAGCCCTAGGCAGCTCCCTCTGTCTATCTCAAGGTGCTTTTCAACATTAGAGCAAAGTGTCTGAGACCAGCTCATTGACGAAGGAAAGAGTCTGCTTGGTTCACAGTTCCAGAGGCCAGGAAGTTCCAGGTCATGGCCTGGCAACTGCTTCATGTCGGGAAGCAGCCTTTGTGCTACACAAGGTGACACAGAGCGAGGGCCCCACCCTCACGACTTCACCTTCCCAAGGCTCCTCCTAAAAGCAGCACAGAAGGTTTTGGAGGAGGGGCCAAAGCCCAGCACCGCCCCCCCAGTGCAGTTACCCAGCTTATCAAATGACGAGCAGTTTGTCCTTTCCAGACCCTTTCTCCAAGGACCCTTTTTGTTATTTCTGCCTTTCAGCATAAAGAATTGTTTGCAGGAATATATTTATTGCCTCAATCTGTCACTTTTTAAACAAATCAAAGGCCATCATCAGTGCTCATCAGAGTTGCTGATTGTCTAAGATAACTGGACCACATAGACATAGTGCAAACCAAAATGAAAGACCGACATTTCAGCCAGACGTTGCAGCTTGAACAGATCCAAACACAGCTTTTGTCACATTTTCCTTAGCACTGGCAAAAGATTCCAGAATTACCATTGCTATAAAATAGTCCAGGAAATCTGAAAGCTCTTAGAAGGCTTCAACTCTGACTCTCTGCTGTGACCTGGGGCACTGGCAGGACAAGAAGAGAAAGGGATGGCACACAGCTGAGGACCTCAACCTGACTTGATGGTGTGGCCCTCAGAATAAAGAGACAGACGTCTGTCCCATGGACTGATGAAAGGCCACAGCCTTGGCTGCTAAAGTGTCATTGATTGTACTTCATTATGAGCCCATGGGGAAGTGGATACCTGTGACTTGTAGACCCTACGTCTGCACAGGTGATGAGGATGGAGGAATCTACTCCTCTGTTTCTCTCTTTTCACCTTTCTCCAAGCCCCTGCTTCTCAGGCAATCTCAGAGCAGAATGAGGTCAGAGATTCAGCAGTCCGGGCTGGAAAGCATCAAAGAAAGACAGGGCTCATCTCTTCAATAAGGAAAACAAGACCAAGAAAAAAAGAAATCCATTGGCTAAAATCAGCCAGTCAGCTGGAGGGCAGCCACAGCAAGAACCGGGCCCCAGCTCTGGGCAGGAGCACTGGGCTGCACACCGCCATCGCCTAGAACAGCTGCACTGGACTAGATCCCCAGGCCCAGGCTGCCAATCTGGAAGAAGCCACCAGGCAGCAAGTGACCAACAGGGGCATCCGGGCCCCTGTCTCCATAGCTAGAATCATCTCTGCTTTGCTAAGTGCCTTCCCAGACTACATGACATATCCTCCAAGGGACAGTAGAAAAAATAATAGTACCATGATTTACACAGCGGGGACAAATATATTGATGTCCAACCCCATGCAATGTACACTGTGGAGACTCAAGGCCAAGTGAAGGGACTGGGTCCAGCAGAAGGCGTGGACACTTAGCTGGGTGCAGCATCACAGAGGGGAGGTGCATGCCTGCGGCGCAGATGTGAGTGCCATTCTCAGCAGCTGCAGTAGGGGAGGCAGAAGCAAGGGCTTCCTGGAGGAGAGGACACCAGCATCAGTCTTCAAGGATGGCTAGGACTTGGCCAGGAGGAGGAAGGGGGAGGGCATCTGAACCAGTGGGAAGGCAGTGCCTGACAGGCAGCCTGGGGTGAGGTGGCCACTGGCTGCTCCGCTGTGTGGGAGGGTGCCAAGGGAGGCTGCAAGCTGCAGGGCTGCCACGGAGACAAGCTGACACAGACCTCACAAGCCTCTTTTCAGAACAGAGATTTTTGTCCATAGGTGACAAGGAGTTACTGAAGTATTTTAGGAGCAAAGTGTCCAACTTCAGGTCTGCACTTTAGCTGAATTGCTTTGGCAGTCAAAGGAGGATACACTGCTGATTGATTTGGCATGAAGGCCCGAGACACTAGGCTGCCAGCAAGGGGAAACTTGGAATCACTAACTGCCAGCCCAGTGGCCCAGACTTGTTGAGTAGCGTGCCACATGCAGGGAAAAGCAAGGACCCCAGGCATCCTAGGCAGCCAAGACCGAACCTGGATAGCTGGGGTGGGCGCTGCTCTAAGAATCAGTGGTCTGTCTCACAGCACTTTCCCTGCTCCATAGATGTTGACAGGCTCAGATGGGTGCAGGGGTGTGGCTCTGCTCCTGCTCCAGCCTCCACCCCTCCCACCCCCCACTGGGAAGGGCCTGGGCCTGCATTCTTTCCTGCAGCAAGCAAGCCACAAAGTTTTGAATGTGACTCCTGCTGGCCCACGGCTGTGTGCAGAGCCCTCTGGGATGCCCCAGGGTTAGGCACAGGAGACTTGGAGAGCCTGGCCCATGCAGGCCGAGCCCAGGCTTCCCTGCACAGTCCAGCATCTCTACTACCCTCCATAAGGCTATGCTTCTGGTTATAAAAATGGCCAATCCCAGAGCTCAGACCTATATGGGACTTCGCTGGCTGATGAGAGCTGATATCCCTGAAACCCTAATGAGGAGAGAAGCAGCACAGGCCAGAGCCAGCAACCCGTAGGCTATCCACACGCTGCTGGCAGAACACGCAGTGAGCTCAGGTGCTCCACCTTGGCTATGCCTCTCCTCTACATCTTACTTTAGCAACATCAGGGAAAATAAGAAACTGTAAAGAAAATTACATCTCTAAAAGGTGGGGAGGCTTACAAAATAGTGCCTTGGCCATTTTCACTCCTTTGTAACAGGAAGCGCCTTCCTCAGCCAGGTGGGAAGCTTCCTGTAACAAGCACAGCCAGCCTGGCTCGGCTGAGGGCAGGCACAGCACACAGACTAGTAGAAGCCTCACCCCTGGTGCATGGGGAACCCCGTCCCCCCTCAGCCCTCCCAGGAAGGTCTCCAGCACACAGGAGGGACATAAGAAGAACTATACAAAGGGGGGCATTTTAAAGATGATGAAGAAAGGGTTAGAAGTTGTTGCCTGTGTTTTACTTTAATTATCATTTCTAATACTAGCCTGCATTAACATTACTCAAGGGTCTGGACATTGAAAATTCTGCTTAAAATGCAAATCAGTTTCTCAGATGGGAAAACACACTAATAATAGCATCAAATACTCATGTAGCACTTTATGCCATGTTCCAATTCCTTCCTGAAGCAGCCGCATGGGGCAGGTGAATAATTAGGCCCTGTGTCTGAATAGAAACCCAGACTCCAAATGGGGTAGTTCGAGGCACCATCACGTGGTACCTGCCATGCAGATGAGGGGGCAACCAGCCCCAATTCAAGCACAAAGTCCTATGACGCCGGACAACTGGCTCCGCTCCACTGCTCTGCCATGAGGTGCTCAGCCACCTGAGAGTGGATGGCCGTTCACAGACAGACACAAGGCCAGCATTTGCTGTTGGACCCGGGACCCTGCACAAAAGAGGTGAACAGGGTCATGCTCTGTGAAGGAAACTGGGCCGCACAGCAAGACCAAAACCCCTCACACTGAAAAGCCCATGACCCTGAAGGGATTCTCCCTGAGAGTAGGCACGGGGAGGCATACTGTGGAATTGCTGGCAGAAGGGCTGGCTAGCTGTGTCCATCAAGGGCTGTACAGCCAGTGCCTGGCCTTGTTGGTTGTGTGATCTCTGATGCACTGCTATTGTAGCACAAAGGCAGCTGCTGGTCCTATGTAAATGCATGGGTGAGGCTGTGCTCCTGTAAAACATGATCAGCAAAAGCAGGCTGCAGGCTGGCTTTCACCCACAAGCCCTACTTGCTGACTCCTGGCTGAAATGAACAAACTAGAGGACCCTAACTTCTATAACCTTACAACCCGGGGCCTGGTCAAAGCACAGAGGGCCTTGCATCCATCTCCGGCTTGTCCCTAGACTCTGTCTTCTTCCTGGGGGTTTTAGGATTTACATCATGCCACACACAAACCCTCCTCAGCACATTCCTGCCCTCCACTCTTAGACTGCAGCTACTCAGCCAGCAGCTCTCAGCCTAGACACCTACATGTCACCATGGCAGCACCGACAGCAGGCCACCAGGGCCCTGAGCCCAGTGCATATTCCTGCCAGGTGCCTCTGCAGATCCTGTCCCTGGTCCTCGTGGCTTCCACACTGCTGCTGTCCCCTGGTCATCTTTTCCTTCAGGCCAGGACACATCACAACTCTGCAATCAGCTGATGGGCAGACAAGCATCTACCTCAGAGCAACTACTAATGCGCAGTGCTGATGCGGAAAGGGGGCTTGGGGAGGGGGAGTCAGAAGAGGAGGCAGTTGCTTGGGGTCCCAGCACCAGGTAGGGTGCAGGCTGACTTCAGTGCCTTCTCACCCCTGTTTCTGAGGGTAGGTCCTGCCCAGAGCTGCTTGCCATGGACATTCTGCCTGAAGGCTACATCACCAAGGGGTTGTTCACCTCAGTAATGAAAAGTACAGCTTTATGAGCACCAGGAACTGCCTAAACTCATTAATTTTATTCATAATAGAAAATTAATGCTTGGAATGAGTGAGCAGCAAGGCCCTCCAGTTCCCAACAAAGCAGAGCATGCAAGTCGTTTCCTGTAGTGAATGGTGATTCTTCCCACACCATACGCAGCAGCTTTTCCAGTCACTGCAATCTTTGTGAGCACACAGTGTGCCCCTCCAGGACTCCTAGCAAGTGGGGGAGGCACAGGAGGGGTGGCCTGCCCCGCACAGCCCCTGAGCCTCTGCTGCGCTAGAAAGGAGGCAGTGTGGGTGCCCTGGTGACAGGAGCCGTGCCCACAGCTTCTGCAGCTTCCCTGTGGCCCTGGGCATCTTTTTCCTCCTGTTCTAGCGCAGCAGGCAGCATCTGACTCTCAAAGCAGAGCCTCAGGGAGTGGGAAGGAGACAGGAAATAGAAATAGAGAACAGGAGAAAGGAAAAGGAGCAAGGAAAGGAGGGGAATGGGAGAATGGAGCAAGGCTGGATCCCTGACTAGTGGAGAGAGGTCCCCTGCCTCTCACTGCCACATGCCCTCCACCATCCTCTGAGGCTGGAAAGTTTCCTGTTTCAGCAGAGCCTAGGAAGGTGGGAGGAGGCTCAAAGCGGCTTTCTCGGAGGAGGCCTGTGATGCCTCGCTGTCCCCTCGGGGCCTCTCCAACCTCCCACCTGCCAGGCCAACACCTGAAGACCCTTACCCCACTACACCTTAGCCCTCAGAAAGGTGCAGCTCACAGCTGTGATAAAAGAGTGAGCAGGCAGCGGCGGCTCCTGAGAAGAACAGGGACAGGACAAAGCCCGACTTGCAGCTTCTCCACAGTGTGCCTGCCCAGCCTAGGCTCAGACACCCCAGCCTCCTGTGGGGCAACCTGTCCTGTCTTCATGGCCAGGGGAGGCCTGCACTCTTCACACAAACTGACCTGGCTCAGAAGCCAACAGATGCTTGACTTCCTGGGAAACATTGCTGCTGCTGGTGTGTAGGCCCCTTGAGCTTAGTCCAGGAGCTCAGGAGGCAGTGAGACCCAACTGACTCTAGGGAAAGGGTATGAGCTTCAGCCTGAACTGCTTGCTGAGGGCTGGCCTTCCTGCTCACCTTCAAAGAATGGCGCCAAGGCTCCACTGGATGTGGGGATCCTGTGAGAGCCTGGGCGCCAGGATGGAGCCACCGGTGTCCCATCACCCAAGGCCTCCACTGCCCTGATTCAGACAGCTCTTCAGCATAGATGTGGTGACCCTGACCAGTCACTGTGAGAGGTAAGGGGAGAGAGGCACGGAGTCCCACCAGCCCCACCGAGCCTCTGCACTGCGACAGGCTGGAGTGGGGTGGGGGCAGGAGGTGTCCTACTGCTGGGATGAGTCATTCTTTGGGGGAATTTGTGTTTTCATTGGCTTGGTTTGGTTTGGTTCAGTGAGACAGACTCTCACTATTGTAGCTTAGGCTGACTTTGAACTTGTGTGTAGCCCATGCTGGTGACCAACCCGAGCTGATCCTCCTTTATGTTTTCTCAGTAAGTCTCACTTCCTTGTAGCCATTCTGGTTCCGCTGTCATTCAGACTCCACTGAAACACGGATCTGTCTCCCCAGATCTGGGGAGGGAGGACCTATAGGGATGCTGTGGCTGTACATAGGTGCGAGCAGTGATTGAAAGCCTTAATGAGTGTGTAAAATAAAATATTTATTATAGTAAGAGACACATGGCCATTTATCCTCCTCACTTCAAACACTCTCATGCCATCTTTCTTGCCATGTTCTGAAGCAGTCCTGGAAGTCCTCTTTGAATCTCTTGATGAGGCATGATCAGAAATACCGTGAATGCTGCCACTAAGTGCCACCGACAGAAAGGAAGGCTTGCCAAGGCGGCATGGTGTGCACTTCACCTTGTGCACTGGACGCAGCACTCTGGGTGGCTGGCTCTTCCCCAAAGCCCAAATAAGCACAAAAGGTACAAGTTTGTAACTGAGGTTGCCACAATGGCACAACTAAAGACACTCGTAGAAAAGGGCCTCCAGCGCTGCTCTGCAACATGGGAAGGCTGAGGGGATGCATGTCTGAGGTAAGCAGCAGTGTGCCTCTCACTGCAGTCATTGCTCCTTTGCACACACGCTCTCACTCCACAGCTTCTCTTTGCTCACACTAGCCTCCCTCTGTCCCCAACAGATCCAGCAAACCACAACCAACTTCAGGCTTTGAAAACCGGAGGGCAAAGAGGGCACTTAAGGTCCCCACTGAGTGCCCATGCCAAGCGGCCCTTAGACTTCTGGTCAGACTGGATGTGCAGGACTCCCTGCCCTCTTAGAAGCTGCCCCCTTTTCCTGATTGAACTGGCTTCAGTGGGCCCCAGACCTTACAGATGCAGGTGGCAGTTTCCCGGGGCCAAATGGGAATGTGACCGGCACAGCATCTCCCTGGTATAGACTGGCCTGAGAGCTCTGCCACTGTGCTTGTGCCAGAAGGACGAGGAGCATTTCTGTGACAGCTGCTGTGTCACAGCCTGGCTTCCAGGTGTGTGCTCGTTGTAATCTAGAGGGCACTGGGTGGCTGAACACTTTCAGCGAGAGAAAAGGCCTCAGAGAAGAGATCCTGGACAGCTGTCCACACGGGCATTCTGCTCCCTGCTGGCCTGAAGGCCCACAGGCAAACTGTCTTTCAGATGTGCAGCATGGAAGCTGCTTCACACAGGCCGCTGGAGTGAACACGCACAGGACTCATTCTGATGGACTTAAATGTCATCTACCTTTCCAGGTAGCTCCTCTGCTCCTAGAACAAATCCCATGTGGCCTTCAACCTACTGGCTAGGTGAATGCATAAAGCCTCAGTGTTGGGAGCTGTTGTGCACACATATTTCTGCATACTCTAGAAATTCTGGGACAAGGGAATGCTGGGAGTGAACCTGAAGCCTCATGCGTGCTAGATGCCATATACCACCCAGAGCTAGATCCCATCTGGGAATTTAAATTCACCTACTCTTGTTTTAAAATGTAACTAGGATTTGTTTCGCTCAGTAAAGAAAGAGCAACAGCTCAGGTGCTAATTTCCATTTGGAAGACACTTCAGAGCTGTGTGTTCTGGCATAGGACAACAACCCCAGCACTCTGGGAGGTGGAGGCAGAAGGGTAGCAAATCTGAGCTCCATCTGGACAATTTAGCTAGACCCTCTCTCAAAATAAGAAAAGGAGAAGGGCTAGGATGTAGGGTGAGGTGCATTCAATCCTCAATATAGAAAAACAAACACAAAACCCTTTGTTTTGTGCAGCATAGCACACCACTTGGCACCACAGGAGGAAGCAGCAGGTGGTCTGGGGGGCAGGATGAGCCAGGGGACAGCACAGGTGAAGCCCCTGAGCAGGTGTCCTGCAAAGGTGCAGGAGGCAGGAACAGCAGCTGAGCAGGCCCAGAGTAGATGGGTAAGGTGATGTCAGCAGGCTCTGGGCTTGGGCGGCCCTGAGGCAGCACAAACTGTGGACCAGGACTGTCCTGCATGGGAGAGCCGCTCACAAGCGAGCTGCCCTCTCCAGGGCAGCAGCCATCCCGGGAAGGCAGGGCCTCCCTGGTCAACAGGTCCCCAAGGTGCCAAACATCATAAAATGCAGGAAGTAAACAAGGATTCATAGAACCTTTTATAGTGGTCGTATTTGTGTTTGAATTATGAAATGCTTTGCAGAGACATTGTCAGCATGTTTGCTGTCCTGGTCTCTTTTGTTTGTAGCTTTCTTCTAAGTCATTAGCCCATCATGCTCAGTTAAGTCTGGAGGAAACATTAAATTCCTTCCTTAAGCCTGCAAGGTGACTCTGGTCTTCCCTGAAGATGTCCCCAGTTCACAGCTCCAGGAGCGCAGGGCCCTCAGGGAGCTGCAGTTCTGCAAAGGCTGTCTCTGCTACAGGTAGGAATCCACAGGCTTCCCACATGCCTAGGATGAAAGCAGGGAGCAGGAGAGCGTGAGAATGTGGACAGGTTTCAGGCCATAGACCAGGAAGAGTCCCCTTCACTTCAGGACTCAGCCATGGGCCTGGCTGTGTCTCTAGCTGCTCCGAAGTGCAGCTTTTGACTGTAGGGTAATAGTTCATCACAAGAGCTAGAGTCACGAATCCGGATGACCCACCTTCTGCTCAGTGCGGCAGGTGCTGATGCACTCTACAATGAGTCAAATATTACTTTTAGAATTGCAGCTGCACTGAATAAGCACAGTTTTTGTCACTCTCCCCTCAGTAATGTAGCTCAACAAATGTGTGTGTGTTATTTACATTGTGTTAGGTATGACAAACAATGGAGAGAGGATTTGGGGCACACAGGAAGACATGCATATGTTCTATATAAATTTTATATGAGACTTAAGCACTCATGGACTTTAGTGTCCAGGGGGTTGAAAGCCATGCATATAGACGTGGAAAAAAAGGCTGCTAAACAGTGATTTCCACTGTGTATGATTGTGTTATTTAATGCTGTCTGACTTCACCACAGCAACAGACAGTAACCTGTAGCCTGTAAAATATTCAGAAAATTAAACCAAAGCCACACCCAATACCTTACGGATAGTCTATTTTAAAGTTAAATGTCTATTCTTTTTATAAAACTGACACCTTTTTGGTGCAACAATTCAGATAATTCAGATAAGATGAAATTTTTCCACAAAAAAGAGAAGGGGGAGGGGAAAGAGAGAGAGACAGAGAGAGAGGAAGGAAGAGCAGGAGGAAGCGAGGCAGGGAGAAAGAGGGAAGGAGAGGAGGGAGGAAGAGACAGAGAAAGGGAGAGATGGAGGGAGGGAGAAAGGGGGGAGAGGGAGAGTCTGGACAGAGTCAGACAGAGAAAGGGAACAAGCCACTGGAAGGTGACCTTGTTTCATGGAAGGCAACACTCCAGCCTTCTCTCTTCAGTGGGAGCTTGGAAGGGTATCGTGTTTTTCGTAAGGGTCTCCATATTTTATCCTTTCGCTGCTGGTGGGCCTTCTGGTTGTTGCTATTGTTTTCAATTATGAAAAGTTATTTTGTGAATTTGTTTTGAGACAGTGAAGGTTTTTTGTTTGTTTTGCTTTGGGAGTTTCTTTTTTCTTTTGGACTTTTTTAATGAATACAAAATTGTTTTTAAAACTTTAGAAATGATACAGAATTTCATTAAACAAAGTACTAAGAATTCAACAGTGGTTGCTTTTTTTTTTCTGTGCTAGGAAGTGAATCCAGGGCTGTTGCTCTGTACTATGCCCCAGCAGCCCTTCTCTCTTCATTGCATAGCAAGAAGACTTTGCAACTCCTTAGGTTGTCCAGGCTGTGCTCAAACTTGGAATTCTGCCTCACACTGCAAGAGTGCAGGGACCTTGGAAGTGGGCCTGAGACCTGCTAGTCACACTGGGGCGCCACCGCAACCTCTGTTTACCACAGGCCTGCAGGGAGGACTCCGATGCAAAGGGTAAGCACACCTAGGGTGGAGCCGGCTACCAGACCTCCCCATGATGTCCTGACCTCTGCTACTCAATGCCTTGCGATTGTCCAGCCCCTTGTATCTCTCTCAACACTAAGCTTGGTCTTTTCCAATAAAATAATACAAACTGTTTCATTGTTGCCATCTGCAGTCCTTTTGTGGTTAGTGAAAATGAAAATCTTTGCACAGGTTTATTGTGGATGTGTTGTGTCTGTGCGTGTGTGTGCTGTGTGTGCTATGTGCATGCATGTGCTGTGGGTGTGCATGTGCTATGTGCCTGCATGTGCTGTGTGCCTGCATGTGCTGTGGGTGTGCATGTGCTGTGTGCCTGCATGTGCTGTGTGCCTGCATGTGCTGTATGCCTGCATGTGC
>PVKA01037994.1:0-20574 GCA_004027165.1 Ctenomys sociabilis | reverse complement strand
ATCTATCTATCTATCTATCTATCTATCTATCTATCTATCTATCTATCTATCTATCTATCTATATTTTTCTTCCTCCTCTAGTAGAAGAAAGACAAGATCCTGACAAATGTCACTGCTGACACTATTTGGTTCCAAAGCACATTTTTTAAAAAATTGGCTGTAATGACTCAGGACTTTCAAGGCACACACAGAAATTCTTTCAAAACAGTAAAAACCTAAATTCTTGTCCAATTAGGCAAATAAAAAAAAGAAAAAAACTTTTGAAATGTATTTGGTACAGGGTCTCACTACACCGCTCAGACTCATAGTGATCCTTCTAATTCAGCTTCCCCAGTGCTGGGATCACAAACTCTGTCACCAAGACCTGGTGTGGTGGTGACAGGGTGCAGGGGAGGGAGTGGGGACATGTCCGGTGTGACATGTGGTACGGGGGATAGAACCGGGGTTTTTGCTATTGCCTAGGCAGGCACTTAGATGGTTGAGCTACCTCCCTGGCCCCAGTTAGGTGAAATTTTGGAGAGACAACTAACAAATTACTCTTTCAGGTATTGTCTGAACATGGATTGATTTCAGTTCTTCTTTCCATTGTTTGGTGTTGGTGGAAACACTTTTTTGTTGGGGCCTGAACCCTTATGGTGGGACCCTCATAGGCATTTGTAGGCCCAGGGCCTGGTGCCCACAGCTGGCCATGACTGACAGGGCCTGGGGAGACGCTCATGCCGAATGGGAGCATCCGCAGCTGTGGAGACCACGCAGAGGGAAGACACTGAGGCCTGTCAGTGGGGTCTGCCACAGGAGGAGAGGAAGGGAACCAGAAGTGTGTTTGGATAGGGACTCTTTAGATCTAGGAGATGACGGAGTCTGGGGAGGACAGGAGATTCTTGGTGTCAGGTTTGGGAGTACTGGTTTAGGAGGAGAGATGGTGGGTTGAATTTGGGATACGAGAATGAACAGAGGTGGGCGCCATTTTTCTTATCCGTCAGGGAGGTGCACTGGGGCCCATCAGAGAAATCCAACCCACAGGAGATAGATGTAGAAAACGACACATAGATAAGTAAATATGAGGATCTTCTATATGTGTGGAGGGGGAGGGAGACACAAACACACACACAGAGGCAGAGGGACAGTGGTGCGGTGAGGTGATTTTTGGGTGTGCAGTCAGTGAGGTGGAGATCCAAGATGGCTGATGGTGTGAGTTCCAGCCCAGGTCCAAAGACCCGAGACCAGAATGGCCAGTGGTATGTCCAATCCAAGACAGGAGACAAGGGCCGGCCAGATAGCTCAGTGGACTAAAGTGCCTGCTTAGGCAGAAAGCAGGGACCGGGTTTGATCCCCAGCACCAAGAGCTATGCTGGCCCTGCCCCCAGGGCACGCTGGGCCTGCAACTGAGACTGGGAGTGGAGCGGTGGTGCATGCCTGTAATCCCAGAGTTTGGGAGGCTGAAAACAGGAGGATCACTACAGGTCCAGTCTATATAGTGAGGCCCTGCAGACCCTATACTGAATACATTAAAAAAAAAAAAAAGACAAAGTCAGGAGATAGTCAGCGACCAGCCTGAAGGCCGGCAGGCAGGCAGGCAGGCAGGGGTTCTCTGTCTATCTCTGTGTTCCCTTCAGGTCTTTGACTGATTGGATGAGGCTCATCCACCCTGGGGAGGGCATCTGCTTTGCTCAATCTGTCCATTTAGAAACACCCCCCGTGGATGCCCTGTCATCCAGGCTGAACATTAACCATTAAGGGGGTAACACTGCCTATTGTATAGGGCCAGAGAATTAAATACAACTGCTAGCAGAGTGTCTCATACAGCGAGGGCTTAGCAATTGGTAGCTGTGGTTATTAATTTTAACAAAATAAAATTTTTTGAGCCAGGCATGGTGGCACACACTTGTAATCCCAGGTCTTGGGAGGTTGAGGTGAGAGGGTAGCTGTGAGTCTAAGGCCGGCCTAAGCCATACAGTGAGTTCAAGGCCAGCCTGGACTATATAACATGACTCTGTCTGAAAAAAAAAAATTGCAGAAAGGTGATTCTCCTTACTAAGATATAAAAGCCTACTTGTGTGGATGCAGTGACTTTCTCAGTATACACAGAATAAATATGTATTGAACTGATGAATTTAGAGTTTTGCCAAGACTTGAAGAGCATTCGGTTTCTTCCTTGAAACACTGGCCTTGGCCTGAGAATTTACCTGGTGGTCATGAGCAAGCCCTGAAAAAGCCCAACGTAGGAAATAAATCAGATGCACAAGGTTAAAGACTGCACGGTTTCTCTTCTATGACAAGCCTAAAAGATAATAACATAAAGGGAAAAACAGAAGACAGATGGTAGGAAACCGTCAAATAGACTTTATGGAGATGGGACAGAGGGCTTTATGGGAGGACAGGGGAAGGGAAAAAGAGATGAAGATGCAATCCATCCACGCACCGATGCCCCACGATGCATGAATTAATTATGTATTGCCTATATATGCTGACGCCAAATCAAATAAGCAAGTCAAAATAAGCACTTGAGCCTCTAATGCAAACTTTAATTCCAGAGAGTACCAGGCCTGGGGGGAATGTGTTGAAGCTGTTGCAGCCCCGATTTGATCACTAGATTCTCACAGCTGGTCAAAGACAGAGCTCAATTCCAGCAACATCTGCCTCAGACAGCAGACAGCAGATTCCACCTTCCACTCTTCCTCCCAGGGCCAGTTTTGTTAATTCTCTTACCTCTCAGCATGAAACAAACACCCATCTTTTCCACCACTCAGGGCAACCTGAGGACCAAATATCACACACATGAGAACATTTCGAGAAGCCCTGGAGGGCTGCACAGACGCAAGGCCCCACTTAGTCTAGCTAATCCAGGGCCGCGTGGTCAACACCATGAGTGCCTGAAAATTTATTGAGCACCTACTGCGTACTGAAGCTTGGGGAGTAAGGAGTAAGCAAGACAGGTACTGTCTCTTCCCCCAGTCCTGCCTGGGACCCTTGATGGATAGCCCAGTGGAGGGCAGGAATCGATCTAGTTTTGTTCATTATTACAGCTCTGTGCCGACCAGTGTCCAGTGTAAAGTGGGAGCTCAGATACAAGGTGTTGACTAAATGAATTAATGTAGGGATAGAGCCTTTCTCTCCCTCCCCTTCCTTGTCTCTTCCCCTTCCTTGTTTGGTCTTTCCTTCCTTCTTTCTTTCCTTCCTTCCTTCAACTAGGGATTGACCTTAGGTCCTTAGCACAGACCTATATCCCCATCTCATTTTATTTTATTTATATATTTATTTTTTTGTGTGGCCAGCTTAGACCTCCCTAGGGACATGACTGGTGTGGCATGTGGTGCCAGGGATCAAACTGTGGTCCCTGCATTTGCGTAAGCTTGCCTATGCAGGCAATTTAGTCTGTTGAGCTGTTTTGCTGGCCCATCCCCAGCCCATTCTAAAATTTTTATTTTTTGAGACAGGATCTTGCTAGGTTGCTCTGTTGCTCAGGCAGGGCTCCACTGTGAACCTGCGGGTTCTCCTGCTTCAGCTCCCAAGAGTGCTGGGTGGGGCTGCAGGCTGTGCCCCCAAGCCTGGCTTGGGTAGCTGCTTCTAGGTGCTCCAGATATAGAATACCAAGGTGCTACAAGGCTTACACACGTGTGGGGGCAATGATTGTTCATACGACAGTGAACCAAAGGATGTGGATTGAAGTTCTTACTAGGTGGGAACTAAAAGTCAAAGTAGGCAGTGCCCTTTGAACTAGATGTGACAGAGAAGATTGGACATTATCTTCTGAGGCAGCTAACTGTTGCAGGCCAGGGAGGATGCCTGGGCCCGAATCAAGGGCATCAAAGCCCACAGTGTCCCTCTCCAGATCCCAGTCACTCACCAACCGGGCCTGAGAGATTAGTGCTGGTCTTCCTGCGCCTTCCTGATGCCTGTGTACTCCAGCTGTTATCTGGCCCAACCTGCTGCCTGGCCTGGGGGAGGCTGGCCCACAGCTCTGCCTCAGAGAGGCCCTGCCTCTTCCCACGAGAGCTACTTGAGTACTTGGGGGAGAGGAAAGGTTCCACGGGGCCCTGGGGCGGGGGTGGAGTGGTCCAGAACCCCTCCTTGCCTGGCAATCAGCCACCTCCAACAGATCGGGCACCCTGGGAGCAGAGAGCCAGCTCTGTTAGAAAAGATATGGAACTTGCAGTGGGTTTACTGTCCACTGGATGAGTTTTCTGATTTCTTTGAGCTTGTCCTTCTGTGAAATTGATGAGCGGGGACCGGTTCCAGGAAAGGCCAGTTCCATGGTCAGCCTCAGGAAAGGACCCTCGAGTGTTCTGTGTGGATATATCACAGGAGGCCAGTGCAGATTCTCCTGAAATATTTGAAAGGTTTCCACACCGAACAAAGATCAGTCTTACATTTCCTGTGATTCTGGAGAGCTCAGCAGGAATGAAGCGATGCTCCAGAGACAGTGTGACTCCATGACAGGGAGATATGTCAGTCATCCGTAACTATCTACCAAAGAAATAGGTCACTTATTAGGGTAGTGAGTTCCCCATCCCAGGAGGTATTCAAGGCTGACCTGAGTATGAGTTGTATGCTCCACTCCAGTATATATGTGATAAGGGGTGTTTCCTAGCCCTGCTGCTCCTGAGGGAGGTTTGCACACTGGGAAGAAGGAAGGAGAGAAACACAACATAAATCACCAAGCTACTCACAAGGAGGCTGAGGTAGAGATGTGAATGTGAAGTGTGATCAAACCATAGGGCGAATGTTTGAATAAAAACGTAAAACAGTTATTTTTGGCAAATGGCCCATCACCATTAAAAAAAAGACAACGTCATTCATGCCCTGAAAATACACCCTCCTTTCATCTTACCTATCCCATTTTTCTCTCCGCTTTCCGAAGCAGTTCTGGAAGTCCTCTTTCGTGGGTGTGGTGGTCCTGAATCGATTAAAAATGCTTTTGACAATTTCTGTCACATAAAAACATCATGGATGGCACGTGCTCCTCCGCCTTCCTCACCGGATCTGGTGCAGTGTATTTCGGCCTCTTCCCCCAAATCAAGATGTCTGGGAAAGACAAATGTTCTGAATCACTGCAGAAAAATCAAGGAAGCCATGGCAGCGCAACTGAAGTCACAAAAGACATCTACAACAGCTTCGGAAAATGACGCGAAAGATGGGACCAGTGTGTTCAGAGTTAGCGGGAATACTTCGAAGAGGCTGAATGGCCGTATGTCACCTACCATAATAACTTTTAAAAAATACTTTTTGATCACTCCTTGAAAGCAACTTGTCTAATGGCGCACAGCTAAGAAGTGCGAAGTAGGGACTAACTCCTGGCAGCTCACCCCTGAGGCAAGAGATTGGGGTGCAGCAGGCAGTCGGGGAAGCAGGCAGCACCTGTTACTAGAAAAATCTCGGGGCACATGCGCAGAACAGTTCCCGAGGCCGGCACACGGACCTCTCGCGAGAACTTGAGCGCGTTTTAGTGAGGACCTGGATCTGACGTCAGCCCCATGAGTGGAAGATACAAAAAGGACCCTCCGGTTGAGATCTCTGCCAGTTTTCGTTTCCACAGTTCTCCGCTCTTACCCCTGTAGTATACTTATTTTCTTACTTTTACTTGGTCCACACTCCCTCTGTAAAGCATACTTCTTTTCCTACCTTTATTAAACATAAAAGCTCGCTACCTTTTGGATTTGTCTTCTCCAATGCTTTGCTCAAGACAAGAATCTAGAAAGGAGTTGTTAGCACCTGCAATCCAAGTAATAAAGGCACCCCTTCTGCAGAATCCCCTCACTTTGGTCACTGTTCTTTCTCCACTACCTTCTCTAAGAACTTAAAAAAAACTAGTAGAGCTTGAAAAGTTTTCTTCTAAGAAAATTCACCAAATGGGCTCTTGCACACGACACCACAAAATGCCTAAATCAGAGGATCTTACTCCACTGTGTGCAATTTGCAAATCACCCCCAGAGAGTCTTCTGAGGAGGTGAGGGCCAGCTTTAAAACACCCACATCCTCTGGGCCTCCCTCACCTCCTTCTCCAAGGTTGTTCAGGTTTACTGAGGCAAAAGTTTCTTGGCCCTTGTTGCATTGTTCTTGGGAGGGAAAGCCAGTAGGCCCTGTGGTCACTCCCTGGGGAGGAGGGCCTGGATGACGCCTCCTGCTTCCTGATCAGCCTCCTTCTCGAGCAGGAGGAAGTTGGCCTGTGGGTCCAAAACCAGTCGCTTGAAATTAGTCAGCTTTTTTAGAGAAGTTAGACCCTTGACCCTTCTCAAGAAAATGAGTATGCACTCCCATGGCAAGAAACAAGGGTGCTGGTCACCTAATTAAAAAAAAAAAATAGAGATATACTGAGAAGGCAGTAGTCTAACAGGGTCCACCTTGTTTGACTCTGAACTCTGGACAGAAGCCCAGAGTTCAGGATCAAACAAAGCTATTCTGGGCTACAGGGGTCCTGCTCAACCCCAAAGCAGTTCAGTTGCCAGCAGGGTCCTGGGGATGGCCTGACTTATCATGACTTTTCTTTAGCAGGAGAAATAGAAATAACTTTAACCTGCATGGAATTTCAAAGCCAAGCTGAATGTGTATGACTCTGCTTGGTTTCCTGGAGACCCCAGGCTGCTGAGGCCCACTGCTGTAGGAAGAGGAGAGAATGACTTTGCAGTGTGAAGCCTGTTCATCCTTAGAACAACACGGTCGGCAGCAGTGTGGCTCTGGCCTTATCGGAGCAGTTGGCTGAGCTGGACTCTATTAATTGCCGAATGCTGTTGGGTTTGGCAGATCCAGGAAGCAGTTTACATGGCTACACAGTGCCCCGGCTCTCTGAATCGGTGTTATTGTAGTGGGATAATTGTGATTAGGGGCAGTTCCCTGAGGAAGATCAGGCCTTTGATGATTGAGTCACTTCCTCTTCCTTCCACTTGAGTGTGATAGTGGCGTTCGCCTTGCAGAGACACACACTCTTTGCTGGCCAGAGACTCCTGAGCTCTGAGTCCCCAACAGGGGCAGCCACCGAGCACACGGCCAGACAGAGCCAGGGTCAGGGGAGCACTGCAAGCATCCAGAGAGCACCCAGGCCCCCCCCGCACCCTGTTGCTTCCCGAGCTAAAGAAGTTCAGTCTCAAGAGTGTTGCCATGTTCCACAGCAGCGTATGCTCTGGAGCTGGGGAGGCCCCGTGTCTTCCAGGAAAGTGACTGTGGAAAGTCCACTTTCTGAGTTTCGGTTTCCTTGCTTGTGAAACGTGAAGGACTAGAGACCCCTCTGGAGGGGTTGCTGTGGGGCTCACCTGGGGTCCCTTCTTTGCTCACAAGCACTCAATCTTGGCTGTCATCTTTATTATCACTGCCTTTTGGCTGCGGCTAATTCCTCTCCCCACACAAGCAATAGTCTAAGAAGGGTGGGGCTGAGCTGAGCTCATGGGCTGGACGGACAGCCCCCCTCAGAGGGCAGGCAGGGACTAGACCACATTGGCTGCGCCAGAAGACCTGGACCAGGGCCACATCCCAGCCCTGGCTTGGGGCCCATTGCCTGGGCCAGAGCTCTCCTCAAAGCAGAGCCCACCTTTCACTCCCACATGACAAGCACCTCCAACGCAGCGCTGTAGGGTGCTGCCCCAGACCACCCGCTCTAAGCGGGGTGTTACCGCAGCAGTCCCTCAGAGCTGTCCTGAGTCATGCTTATCACAACCTCCCTCAGGCCTCTAGGAGAAAAGCTCCCTTCTGTGCATGTGGGTGGGATCCGTGTTTGCCCAAACAAAGGACTCCACCCTGCTACTGGATCCCAGGAGCGCAGTGGGCCTAGCAACTGCCTTCAGGCCCAGCGGGGCAGGGAAGTGTGTGGAGCCCAGCAGCCCACGAGGCAGAGTTCGCGTCCGTATGCATGGGCTCTGGAGTCTGGCAGGTCGTGGGCTGCGCCTGCCTGCCACTTGCTGGTCCTGTGCCCTTAGGAAAGTCACTTTCCGTCTCAGAGCCTCAGTGCTTGCTAAAAATACCTCTCCCCGAGAGCTGTGGCTGAGATGAAATTAAGATATGTGTGTAAAGCACATAGGATAGCTCTGCATACAGACAGTGCTCAGTAAAGGATCGCAACAGGGAGGAGGTCAGAGAGGTCCGGGAGAGCCCTGAGCACCACTCACAGGCTCTGGACTCCACAAAGCCCAGAGATACTTCTGGTACCTAAGCTCTGCTTAGGTGTCTTTTGGGCCAGAGTCCCTGAGCATCAGGAATAGTCCACAGGATCTTTTTGTTTTTCTTTGCAACAAGTTGAGACAGGGTCTTTCTATGCAGTTCAGGCTGGCCTTGAACTTGCAGGGATCTTCCTGCCTCAGCCTCCTGAGTGCTGGGATTACAGGTGTGCATCTGACTTAGTAAGCAAGATCTTTAAGGACAGAGAACAAGTGTGTTTTGTTTTCTGTACACCCAGTGCCAGGGCTTTTTTGTTTGGCTCTTGGACAAATTGATACAGGGGAATGAAACTCCCAACCTATGAGGCTGGGGAGATGGCTCAGTAGAATAAGCACTTGCCTGGCAAGCACAAGGTCTTGAGTTCAATCCCTGGTATGGTACCACAAAAAAAAAAAAAGGAACTCCCAACCTGAAAGATACCTGGAATGAGTTTATGTTCTCTAAAACCAAAAGAATGAGTTTTAGGAACAAATGGAAGTTAAAAGCAGAAGATTTACCGGGGGAGGGGCCAGAGAGATAGCTCAGTAGAATAGGTGCTCGCCTGGCAAGCGCAAGGTCCTGAGTTCAGTTTTTTACTGGGAGGAAGAGAGCCTTTGTCCGAGAGAGAGGAACAGGAGGGGAACCCAAGCAGGTGGCCCAGGGAAGCTGTCTCTTCTGGGGATTTTTATAGAGTAAAATCAAGTGGTGAGGCAGGTCTAAGGTGGAGAATGATAGGTTCTGGTCCCAGTATAAATTACTGAATTGTTACAGTGGTCATCAATATGGCTGAAGCCCTTAAAACAAAAGCCCACCTCCCCAAGACCACCTCATCCTTCTTCTCCAACTCAGCCCAGGGTGCAATTTCCTTTAACCCTTCCTGCAGCCCTAGGGAGGACCCCAATCAGTTTCTCAGGTGTATCTAAACATCCCCTTCTAACTCCACCCCTGAAAAAAGGCCAAAAAAGCCTTAATCTCCCTTTGTTCACTTCCAGAGAACCCCTCATTCTCCCCAGATGCTCTCCATGTCCTCAAAAATAATAAAGCCCCTTTCCCTTTTTCCTTCTTCCTGTTTCTCTGCTGCGCTGGCACCTGAGAAAAATCTATCAGAGGACATGGGAACTCGCTTAGGTGGGCATGAGGTGTGACAAAACTGGTCAACCAGTGAGATTACAAGCATCACTGCTCAGGTAAAATTGATTAAATTGGGATCAAAAAAGAAAGCGAATTACATACCAAGCAGGCATGAATATAGGACCATACAGAACCAGGTCTCATCCTGTTGGGGGCTCTTTCAAGGTGATTGATGCTTACTTAGAATATCAAACCCTGATGCCCATCCCTAGGGACACGTGTGGCTGCTCTTGTTTACTCTTTTGTCCTGAGGTCTGGCCCACAGCAGGGGTGTCTATTTCAGTTGCAAAGTCACCTTGTCTTCCATACTGTCTCCTTGAGGGCCTGGCCCTGCCTGACTGTGTATAGTATTTCTATCTAATTTAGCTTTCACTAACAAAAATGACCACAAACTTAGTGACTCGTTAAACAACACAAGAAGGCGGGCGAAATAGCTCAGAGGATTAAGCACCTGCTCAGGCAAGCACAGGGACTGGGTTGATTCTGGCACCACATTCTGAGCCAGCCCTGCCCCCAGGCACACTGAGTAGGGCCATAGCACCACACACCTGTAATCCCAGCCCCGGGGAGGCTAAAAATAGGAGGATCACTATGAGTCTCAGCTGTGTAGTGAGACCTTGTATGAAACACATTAAAAAATAAAATTAAAAAACCCCACACATTTATTATTTTATGCATCTACAGTTCAGAATCCTGAAACAGGTCTTGTGGGGCTAACAACAAGGTGTGGGAGGGTCACATTCCTCTGGAGCCCCCAGGAGACAACCTAGAGGCTGCCTGAAGCCCTTGGTTCATGGGTGTTTCCTTCTCTATTTTTTGAGACAGAGTCTAACTACGTAGCCCAGGCTGGCCATGCACTCCTGGCATCCTCCCGCCTCAGCCTCACCGGAGGCTGGAATTGCAGCTGTGCATCACCATGCCCATTCTTTCCTCTCTTTAAAATCAGTCCAAAGCATCTTCAGATTTGTTAAACCCGGGGACTGAACTCAGGGCCTTGTGCTGGCCAGGGAAGCGTTTATTCCACTGAGCCATCTCCCCGGCCTGCATCTTCAGATTTGACTCTGAAGCTGTGGTCACACTTAATCCAGGAGACTTGCCCGTCTCAATGTCAGCTGAGCTGTAGCCTCAACACCAGCTGGAAATGTTCCCCTCCCTCACTTTGCTCTGTAATGCAGCACATCCGCAAATTCTGGGGGAAAGGACATTATGGGGGTGTCATTATTTTTGTTTTGTTTTGCTTTTTGAGACAGGGTCTCTCTAATGTAGTTCAGACTGGTCTTAATTTCTGTGCCACTCAGGCTGACCTCAAACTCCAGCAATCCTTCTGCCTCAGTCTCCCTAGTACATTAATGACAGATGTGTGCCACCACACCCAGCTGGGTGCTATTATTTTGCCCACCCCACCTAACATGGAGGAAAGGGGATAAAGACGTCAGATAATACTGACTAAGTGGCTATTTTGGACTGAGCTTCCTGCCAAGGAAGCCCACAGGGACACAAAGCAGTCACTTGTGGGGATGTCATGAGCCCATGACAGTGACCGCTCCACAGAGAGTGCTGGCAGGACACAGGCTCTGACGAGGAGCGTCTGGTCCGTGTTCAACAAGTCAGCATACGTGGAGAAGCATCAGTTGTGTGTTAACTGCCAAGGAGGCAGAGAAGAGGAAGGTGACAGTCCCTGCTCTCTAGAAATGGCAGATTCACGAGGACCTACTGGGAGGACAGAGCCACAGGAGCCAGAGTCAGGCATGGGTGGTGGCTGTACACTGGGGAGCTGGGATCAATTGTGTGCGAGGTAGTTTGCACAGTGACTGCAAGAACAGAGTATGGGGTGAGGCTCACTGGGCCGGAGCCTGGCTGGGCCATGATCTGAGTGTGTGGCCTCTGGCAACTGTTTCAACTCCTCTGTGTTTCAGGGATCTGATTAAAAAATGGGAGAAAGAATAGAACCAGCATGCCAGGGTGATTAGAAGGATCACCAAGTTTGCTATATGTCCAATGCTTAGAACAATGTCCAGCATATGGCAAGAGCCACGTAAGGGTTAACTAATGTTTCTGTCCCTGTTTGATCCTTTTCTCAGCCTTAGAAGTAGCAAGCAAACCTGGGCGTGGTGCTACACAGGAGGCTGAGGCAGGAGGGCTACTTGTTCCTTGTCAGCCTGGAAAACCCTGTGTGAGTTTCTGAGTTCCTATTCCTGCTGCCTGCAAAAATACAAAAGCAAGCAAGCAAGCAAGAGGAAAGAGCCTGCTGCCAACACTGGAAAAGATAGTTACACAATCATCTGTTTTGGGAATGTTCATTTAGGGATAGGAGTCTGTATTGTCGTATCTACCAAGGTGAAGAGAAAGGATGCTTTTACTCTGCTATTGGGTAGCAACTTGTCTTCATGCACAAGTTCATCCTTTATGTAGGCTGTTGTTCTTCTCAGGCCACTGGTGCAGGATGGTGAGGGTGTGGACCAGGGGAACCAGAGGTGCCAGGCTGCAGTTGGCTTAGGGTGGAGTCCCAGAGGCCCTGGGGAAAGGTCCCCTTTTGGCCCCAGTGGACTCTTCCACCAAACAGACCTGAGAGCACAGTTTTGGATCCCCTGGTCCCCGGGCTCACTTTCCTTACACTCAGGGCTAACAGTCGATGAGTGAGCAAACGCCTCCACTATCAGAGGCTAAAACTGGATTTGTTTAAAGTATTTTCTCATTGGAGGTGCGATAATTGCTCTCAGATCAAACAGGAAGTCCTATTGCTCGACAGGAGCCGGTGTTATCGAGAGAAAACACATCAGCATTGGTCCCCTTGGGAAGGGAACTGTGAGTAATCGACAAGGCTTCTCTCCAGCTGGCCCCGTGGCCATTGTTCAGGGCCCACAGGTCAGGGAAAGTGTGAGCAGGCTGTGCTCTGAGCGTGGGGGCCGAGCCCCAGTCTCTCCCTTCACACTTTCCTCTCCAGGGCAAGCTGTCATGAAGCCGCGGAGCAAATCTTGCTTCGTCGCTCTCCTCTTTGAAACTCATCATGGGTACCCCTGCTGCACTCAGGACTAACCCCAGTTCCTCCATAGGGGTCCACAAGGTCTTTCCTCGCCTCTGCCTCTTGCTCAACATCCTACCCACACTCTTCTCTCCAGCTGCTTCTGAATCTGGAGCGTACTGCTCTCCCAAGCCCATACAAGAGGCTCTGCTGGATCTAAGATGCACTCAGGGGCTTGAGCCTGTAGACATCAAGAAACCAATAAGATGGTCTGAGAGCAACAAGGTCCTCTAAGCCAGATCCCAAACCCTAGCAGCCAATCATGTTCTTATTTCTTTCTGTATGCTGTTGAGGTCGGTTGACTAAGACCTTGGTGTCTCAGGTAATATTGAAGACAATGATGACATTAAAAGGAAACACTAGCACTGAACAGTATCATCTACCAAGTCCGGAGTATGTGCCAAGTGGTGCTGAAGGCTGCGTGTTTTCTCTTATCTTATAACGTAGGTATTGCTGTTCTTTTTTTCTGTCTTTCTGAGACAGGGTCTCGCTATGCAGTTCAGGCTGGCCTTGAGCTCACTTCATAGCCCAGACTAGTCTCGAACTCCAACAATCGTCCTGCCTCAGCCTCCCGAGTGCTGGGATTATAGGTGTGTGCCACCATGCCCAGCTCTGTTCTGTTTTATAGGTGACAAATTTAAGGCCATTTGTCTTGGTTTCTATAAATAGGAAATGGTGCGGTGACAAGCGAAGACTAGCTTTTTCTGAGTCCAGCCTCTTCCATATTCCAAGGTGTCCTACGTCTGGCACATGCCTGAAGGTACAGGCATCCAAGAGCCTGCAGGGCTTGTGGGGGGGGGGTCCAGGAAGGGCAGAGCAGATGTGACCAGCATAGGGCCTCTGTTGTTTGGCTTCACTTCAAACAAAGATGACAACAGGAAAACTAAAGCCCCTGACTTCCCTTCTCTGAAGACCAAAGCCAGGCCAAAAATAGGAGAGGCAGGAAGCATTTGATCCCAAAGTGTCAGATGAACATAAACATCCTGCCAATGCTGCCATCAGGAAGTGTCCCAGGGCAGCTGCCAGGCAGGAGCCAGTCAGGAGGTCAGGCGGCTGGGCAGCACACAGCCAGGCCCTCTCAGGCAGGCACAACAAATATCAGATGGATTGAGAGAACTGTGACCAAAAGGACACACCACTCAGACCTCTAACTGCAAGATGGAGGCCCATGAATCCTTTGCCATGTTTCCTCAAGAGCCCCCACCTTCTCCGGTGTGACAGAGCACAGTCGGGGATACTGAGGCAAGCTCTGCCGGGATGCATCAGGCTCCTTCAGTAATGGCAGTGGCCCAAGCTCTCCCTGGTGGCTTTTTAGAACCTTCCTGCACTTGGGGTGGAACTGCTCAGCTCCCCTCATCACGCTCGCTGTTCTTTTCAGGCCATTTGTCCTCACGCCCCATGTATGTGTCACACACCTGTGGTCCTTCTTGGCACCTGCTTCTTGGGAGATCTCAAAGAACTTGTAGTGGTTGCCCCATTTCATAGTTTATATAGAAAAAAACCCAAAGCTTAGAGAGGCCCAGGGATATTTTTTTGAGGCCACACGGAACACCTACAGGACAGAATATGGATCTCTCTGCTTGTCGGCCATATCTGCTTCCTTGACATCACGTGTGTGCGAACGGGAGGGGAGGGAAGCAATGAGGCCTGTGTGAGAGTTCCTTCCACAAGACCCTTTACACATTCATACAGAACTTCCTCTAGGTCAAAAGTCCCAGACAGGGACTTAATCAGCCACTTGTCCCGGGTACTCTGGTCACCACAACCTGCCTCCTTAACCATGCAGCCCACTTGGCCTCTTAAACACGAATGCGCTTTGTCCATGAGAAGTTACAATTTCTTTTGCAGCCAGGGCAAAGGCGACCTGGGTAGGCAGATGTCCACAGGGGTGTGGGGAACAAAGCAGGTTATAGCTGGATCGGGGAGGGTCTTCCCAGTCAGAGAAAACAGCATCACCGTCGCCCCCAGCCCTCGCTTGATTATAGCCTGTGCTCTCCCGTCAGTTAAGAGGCCTCCTGCTAATTCTTCTGCACCTGGCCAGGGGCCGGGCTGCTTCATGGCTTCCATCATGCTAATTGCCACCAGCTCCCGTGTGACACAACGCTCAGCTCCTGATAAGGTGCCTCCTTAATCGTATCCCATTCCCTGCTGACACTGGAAAATAGGCCTGACATGGTGGTGTATTGCTGCGCCGAGCGGGCGGAGCTGTCACACTCGGCCTCCCAGCCCGAGCCATTAGCGGACCCAGAATCAATAGTGTTCAAGCAGCCCTGGTTTCCCTCCGAGCGTTCATTTGGCAAGCTCGCTGTTTGTCAGGCGGATCCTTTCTCTCAAGTGGCACGCTCCATGGCCCCTGGCTTTGTGGTCTCCTTCCACAAAGTGCTGAGGAGAGTTTGTGTGCTCCAGACGACATCAGCGTTCTCGCTTTGGAACAAAAGAATGGTACAGTTTGTCTCAGTCAGCACCCAGGTTGTAATTAATGAGAGTTTGGGGTATGGTTTATTGATGGCAAGCAACAGAAGTCAGTTGTGGTGTGGACTGAAGTGAGGGAAGAAGGCCCAGTGCAAAGTCTGCTGGGAGCTGAGCTTAGGATTCAGGTTCAAGGGGGAAGAACTCATCAGTTGGACAGAGTGTGGGTCATTTGCTTCCCTTCTGACACGAGGGATATGGGACAGTCAGATGATGTGTACCTAAAATAGGAGAGATGATGATGGAGAAGGAGAGAATGCGGGTGGGGTGGGAGAAACGCTGTGAGGCTCAGTGGGTAGATAAACACCAGGGGTCAGGGTCAGAGGAGGAGCAGATGGCTCAGCAAATGGCAAATCAGCTCCACTGACCTTTAGACTTCTCTACTGGGGCTCTGTGAGGAGGAAAAGATGGAGTCCGTGGAGACGCACGACACCAGGCACATACGTGTGCGGTCAGTGCTGGCTCACAGCTTTGGCGCTGAATCACTGCTTTGTTAACGTTGTTCTAAACACCAGGCAGTTGCAGCACCTGGTCAAAGGCTGGCATGGCGTAAGTATAGTCTCACAACTCATGAAAAGGTATTCTCCTCAATGTTATGACCAGCACTTTTGGTGTTTGAAAGATTGCTGTGAATTTTAAAGACAAGAGAAACAACCTGGGACTTTGGAAGATTTCAGTGACCCAGGAAGGAAGAATCTGCACCCTCTGGAAATGCTGTAGAACCTGGACCCTACTTCTGTACAGGCATTGGGAAATGAGAAAGGATTTCCCCCTTACGGGGTGCCTCAGCCCGCTCCCAGCATTACTGTATGGAATCTGTGTGCTGATTGCTTGTTTCCCTGCCTGGATCGTGTCCTGGGCCTCTGGCTCCTTGGAGAGGGAGGCTGTAGTTGGCATCCATTCACTGTGGCTCCCTGGGGCCTGGCAGAGGTCGAGGTATGCCGATGGGCTCCGAGAATGTCTTCTGAATGAGCAAACAAATGACCAAGTGGCAGAGGGCTGATGAATTTTAAGGTCACTAATTGGCTGCCCCATGTCTTTCTATCTTTGGAGCCAGAATGATGTCTCTTGGTGTTGCTTTTGGGGCTACAGAGCTGACTGCAGAAGTTTTCTTATCTGATGCCTTGCAGTGCTTGTCAAAGTAGAGGAGAGAGAGCACGTGGGGAAGCTTGTGGGGAGATTTGTCCTTCAGAGGTGGAGCCTGTTGGACCGGAAGTGAGGGGCTGTTAACAGGAAATTCCTTTGGGGGACCAATGGGCAGGGTTATTGCCAGGAACTTTACTTAATTCTGATCTAGAACTGCTGACTGAGGTCCCCTTCTGACTCACATGCCCACAGAGTTCAGGGAGGGAGGCCAGCCCCGTGCTGCCTTTTGTTCCCACAAAAAAACATGTTAAATATTAATCCAAGAGGTGGAAGAGTAGCTCTTGACTTGGTGCCATGTGTAGATTGAGGAGAAATTGCTTCCAGAGTGTGGGTGAATAGACTTTGGTGGCTAGAGATGCCTTTGTGGGTGAGAAATGGGGTCAACTTGGCCTTGTATGATGAAAGAGGATACAGGGACAGAAAGGGGACAGAGTCCAGGAAAGGCACAGAAGTAGAGAAGCACATCGTGTACTTCTGAGACCAGGAGTTCCTGACAAACTCAGGAAAATGAGTAAGCAAGAGGACAGGTGAGACAGGAGGCCATGGTTAAGCCAAGAGAACCCCTCCATTTCCAGCGAAGTTTCCATCATTTCTTTTTTTCTTTTTTTTTTTTTTTTTTTTTTTGTCTTTTTTTGAGACAGGGTCTCACTGTGCAGTTCAGGCTGGCCTTAAGCTCACTTTGTAGCTCAGGCCGGTCTTGAACTCACAACAATCCTCCTGCCTCAGCCTCCCGAGTGCTGGGATTACAGGCCTGCGCCACCACGCCCGGCTCTTTTCCATCATTTCTGATTCATATACATATCCATTTACTTGTAAGTATAATCTCTAGAGGAATAAATGAATGATTGTGAATAACGAACAGAGGATGAACAGCAAGGAAGGAGTTGCTTGAAGAATCCTGTCCAACCTAGCGATGACAGAGGTCTTTAAGAGTCCCAAGTGAGCTGCACACACCCAGTGCTTCAGGGTTTGACAGCTGCCTGTGAGCTGCTCCCCCCACACCCCAGTCCTGGTGAGGTGGTGGTCATGTTCCCTTTAAAATGCAGGAGTTTCTGGAGCTATGACTACAGTGGAAAGACCTCCAGAGACCTCTTGCCTACCAGTCAGGAAATGAGCTCAGCCAAAGCAGGTTAGCCTGGTAAATTAAGTGAAATGGGCCATTTCTTGAGGTAAAATTTTAGGAATTCAGGGAAGCTCCCTACCTCCAAACTGCCAACCCTACCCCTTGACTTGGTGGGATGTCATGCATTCCTTGTCCAACCCCCTTCCCTCAGAGAGGAGCTGTCATTGCTCACGAGCAAAGCTGTTATCGGGTCACTGTGCCCTCTTGCAAATGCAGGATCTGAAAGCAGGCCAGAGAGGGAAGCAAAGATGTGATCGCTGCGCTGGGAAGGACGCAAGATTGTTAGGGATACAGGAAGTGGTGGGAAGAGTAACGAAGGGGAACTGCAGTGGTTACAAACCTGGCCACGGATGATGTCGCCGAGCTCTAGCAACTAATCCCAGCACCAGGCACGCTGTCCAGTTATTAACGAAAATGTTTTGTACACTCGGTCTGATTATGACATTGGTTGGATGATTTAGGCAACTGCATCGGGCAGCTAAATCCATACTCGGCGGCCTCTCTTAACACATAGGAGAGCTTGGCTAATCTTAACATTAGCAGGTTGCAGCTCCTCGTCAACAGCTGCCTGCCGCAGAGAGTGAGTGATGTTGTTCTCCAGATCCCGAGGAGGCCCAGGGACTTTCGGAGGATGGAAGTGCTCATTCTTACCATAAAATCCCCTGAGAACAGCAGGCTGTTTAAAGGATCAGTGTGTGGGCCATTTTTCTTCTCGGGAACTTGCCTTACAGTCTCATGCTGCATATTTCCTGGTCATAATAGTTGAGAGAAAAATAATGCTAAATGGCTGCATAAACAATTTTAATTGGCCTGGGCTCCCAAAATGTGCTATTTTTGTTCTGCTGCCAAGCTTGCTTTTTTTTTTTTTTTACTAGCTAATTATGCCCAGCATTTAACTTTCAGCAAAAAAACAGGAAATAGGGCATTCATTACTCGAGTGACAACTTTTCAACAAGCCCACATTTCAACATCCATTGTGTAATTTCCTCTCGCCAGCTTACAGTTAGTTGTTCCATCAGGCCTTTGGAAACAAACATCTCCAACAGTGGGGGCTGGTAGGGGCTTTGTGCAGTTCTGAATGCCTGCCGTCTCTGCCCCAGGCAGCAGGACAGGCTCCTGTGGGCCACCAGTGCCCACGGGGTGGGTTTCGCACCTTGTAAGGGCTCCTTGCAGAAGCGCTCCAGCTAGGATTTCTGCTAATCTCGGTTGGCTGCCAGATTGTGCTCCCCCACCAGGAACTGGGCAGGGCCTGCTGGTTTACACAGCACCCCGAGGTCCTGAGGAGTTAGGCAACTCTGCGATGGACACTCTCTCATCTACTGAGGAATAAGAGAAGGCAGTCAACACTAGTTTGCTGGCTATGAGCTCTTAGAAAATGCTCTAAAGACCTGCGTATTGTATGATCAGTTTATTATGTTTGAAAATGCATTGCAAAATATGCCATCTATGCATAAAAAGTGCTCTGATTATTAAGGATACTCAGTGAGTTAGTATAAAGTAAATAATGCGTTTGACTTTCATGTTGGTCAAGAATAGGTGGTTACTAGCTGGCCAGAAACACCCTTTTTCATTCCTACCCAACCACTCCTTCCTTTCTCTCCCAAAGTAAGCCCTAGCTTGAGATCTAACATTACAGTTTCATTTTAGGTGTTCAAGCTGTATATATTATGTACGTATATTTTTAACATTAGGTTTTCTTTTTCTACTTTGTGTTTTTGTAGCTGTACATCATACATTGTCATCACTACATGAATATCCCTTGTATGAACCAGTTACCAATTAACTGTAAAGGACAAATCCATCATTTGCAATCTTTTGCAATCTGGGGGATATTCAGAGTGATGCTACCAGGAATATTCCTGTCCTCCAATGTACATGTGCATTCACTTCTGTTGAACATGAATGAAAAGTAGGCTACCAGATCCCACATATAATCATTATGCTTGCTTAAGCTCTGTAGTGTGGAGCTTTACTGTTTTCAAAATGGTGCAAGTAGCCACTGCCCCATTTCTTCACCAACACTTTCTATTGTTCATATTATTTTATTTATTATTTATTGTTTTCTTTTATGTATTAAGTACAGGGTCTACAGGGTCTCACTACACAGAATGGACTCATAGTGTTCCTCCTGTTTTCAGCCTCCCAAGCGCTGGGATTACAGACACGCACCACCACCCCCAGTCTCAATTTCCATCTCCCTGGGGTCAGGGCCAGTGTGGCAGGCTGGGGACAGGACCCCCGGTCAATGCGTCTGCCTAAATCGGCACTTTAATCTACTGAGCTATCTGGCCGGCCTTTATCTTGTTCATTTTAGCAGGTGTTAATGGTATCTTATTGTGCTTTTGATCTGCTTGTTCTTGACTATTAATAACAATAAGCATTTTTTCTATGTTTGTTTATAATTGGATTAAGAGTAAGATGAAGATTGAAGTTGTAAATAGTTGAAATCAGAAAAATGAGATGTTATGCTGTGAATGGTAGTACATGCTGAGGCAGGAAGATTGCTGTGAATTTAAGGCTAGCCTGAGATTCACTAACAAGGAACAACTGAGCCCTTGTGGCAGACCTATAATTGTGCTAGGTACTCTAGAAGAATCAAAAGAGCTAACTGCTGGATTCTCAGTCAGTACCTTGCTTTTACTGTTTGTTTCACTATCGGTGATTGAACCTGAGGTCTTTGTATGGAGCTACATCCTCGCTAACTACTGTTATTTATTACTATTACTATTATTATTAATTTTAAGATAGGGTCTTGTTAATTTGCTACATTGCCCAGGTTGGGCTTGAGCCTGTCTCAGCCTCCTAGAGTGTTGAGGTTATAGGCGTGCACCACCATGCCCAGCCAGGACCTTATCCTTTTTCTTTTTTTTTTTTGGCCAGCTCAGTCCATCCTTAGGGCAGGCACCATGTGATGCCAGGGATCAAACTGTGGTCCCCTGCAACCGCCTAAGCTTGCCTAAGCAGGCGCTTAGACCACTGAGCTATCTCGCCAACCCAGTACTTACTTTTTAAAGCAACAAATCATCAGCATCTTTCTGTGTTATTTAGTATCTTATGGCATCTTTTTTTCCCTTTGTGGTACCAGTGATCAAACTCAGGGCCTTGTACGTGCTAAGCAGGTGTTGTACCACTGAGTTATACCCCTAGCCCTACAAATTGTATTCTACATTATGAAAGCCTTCTAATTTATCAATTCAATCTCCCATGCATTGCAAATGTTCACTATTATCAACAATAATACATGGAAAATACTTGTAGTTAAATCTCTGGGCTCATCTGAGATTATGTGTTCAGGGCTGACCACTTCAAAACTATGGTACTTTGGGAGAAAATTAGAGAACAATCTGTATAAGACAGATAATTGATTAGTAAATATAAGGGTTGATTCTTCATATTTCTCTGTGTGAGTTTGCCTTTCATCTTTAAGAAAACTGAGGATGGGGGCTGGGGAGGTGGCTCAGTGGAATAAGTGCTTCCCTGGCAAGTGCAAGGGCCTGAGTTCAACACCTGGTTCTGCAAAAAAAAGAATACAGAGGTCTTTAAAAAAAAAAAAAAAAAA